>CAIGRB010144738.1:34239-47748 GCA_903798255.1 Fraxinus quadrangulata
GTAATTTTAAAACTACCATTTTACACCTTTTAAAATTAGTGAAAATGGTGAACAAAAAATTGGGTAGTCACAGTGAAATGTTATATAAAATTAGGTGGTCATTGTGAAATAAAATCAAATTGGATGGCTATGATGACACTAAATATAAAATTGGGTGGTCATGGTAAAATAAAATCAAATTGAGTGGCCATGATAACACTAGGTATAAAGTTGAGTGGCCAATGATGGATTTAACCCAACTTCAACCTCTACTTATTATTGCATTATATTCTCAACAACTTTTTTATCCGATTAATTAGAAGGGTAATTAGCACATAACGTACTTCTCTTTTACTATTATTGAGGAAAACGTCATTACTTTTTTTTTAAATAATTTATTCGGGAATCATTTGCACTTTTTAAAAAAAAAAATTGGAACTATGATTGCAATTATTTTTATTTTTTAAATTTGAATAGGAGGGTATGTTCGTCATTTCACAGCTTTTATTTAGAAATTGGATGAAAATGAATAGAAATAATGGTTTGCGCAATCAAATATGTAATTAAGGGTGAAAATACCAAGAAAATTAGAGGTAATGACGTTTTACAAAATAATAACGAAACGTACAAGCAAAACTGACAAACCTTTTATTTATTTATTTTTTTTCATCTCAAGTTATGAAAATACATATGGGTCTACAGAAAATTAAACCTAAAGCTTTGATTCCAAACTATAACGACCCAAAATTTAATTTTTATATCACTACCAAAACTATTAACTTTAACAATGTAAATATATGAAATTAATGGGCACAATTTAATTTGATAGAAGAAACTCATAACCAAATAAAACATATTCCAAATAAATATTTAAAACCATACATATCGCATTTATTAGATAAATAATAAAATATTAATTCCACTAATAAAGCATAACACAGTTTTAAATTTATAACCCACTGAAACATGTCTTAAATTTCTAAATAAAAAAAATCCTTAAGAAATAAACTAAGAAATGGCTGAAAATAAAACAATGCCTTGTTACACTGGATTATTTTTTTATTGAGTGCCATACATCTTGACACCACAATTGTACCTCATCACCCGCCAACTAACAACCGTTCTAACCTGTGAGATAAGGAAAAATAGGTGAGTATATGAGAATACTTAATAGAACACGAATTAATGGTGCAATCCAGAATAAAAATATTAAATAACCAAAAGCTACTTGGAAAAAATGAAATTGAACCTTTAAGATTTGTAAGACGTGTGTTAGGTAAATCTCACAGAGTGAGCTTTGAAATTAGTTCCCATAGTACAAATAGACCATTGGATTATGTTCGTGCAGACTTATGGGGGCCTGAAAAAATCCTACCTTTGGAGGAAATAAGTATTTCTTGTCTTTTGTAGATGATTATTCCAGAAAGGTTTGGTTTTATCATTTAAAGGCTAAATCTGAAACATTTCAGAGGTTTAGGACTTGGCTTAAGATGATAGAGAACCAATTAGATAAAAAGTTAAAAAACTCTAAGAACTGATAATGAGATTGAGTTTTGTAACTTTGAGTTTGACAATTATTGCAAGCAAAATGGAATAATGAGACATAGAACAGTCAGACTAACACCCCCAACAAAATGGGTAACTGTCAGACTAACACCTTTGGTTGAGCAACATAAACCTGTTGAGGTGCATGAACTTTAAAGTGAAACTGAAATTGTTGAGCCTATCCTTCCAACTGATAATATCTCTATTCAAAATTACCAACTTACAAGAGATAGGGAATTAGTACTCAAAATTACCAAAATTAAAGAAGGAAATAATCCTAGTAATCCCGTAAGGTATTAGGCCAGACTAGTGGCCAAAGGGTTTACTCAAAAGGAAGGACAATGAGATATTCTCTCCTGTGATTAAATATAAGACTATTAAACTGATTTTAGCATTAGTTGTTCAATTCAATTGGGAATTAGTACAACTTGATGTTAAGACTGTATAACTACATGGGGAATTGGAAGAAAATATCTACATGAGTCAGCCTCAAGGTTTTTAGGTGAACTGTAAAGCTGATTTAGTGTGCAAATTGGAAAGATCACTGTATGGACTTAAACAAAGTCCTGGACAATGGTACAAAAGATTTGATGCTTATGTACTTAAGATAGATTTTAAAAGAAGTGACTATGATGCTTGCTTGTACTATAGAACTCAAAAAAAGGCTTTGAGGTTTATTTGCTTCTTTAAGTAGATGACATGCTTCTAGCTAGTTCAAGCAAATCTGAAATCATAAGAATGAAAGATCTTTTAAAATCTGAGTTTGATAAGAAAGATTTAAGGAATGCTAAAATGATTTTGGGAAAGGTTATAAAAAGAGAGAGGCCTCAAAACAGGGTAATTGTTTATGAGGAAGCATATCTAAACAAAGTTATAACTAAGTTTGGCATGAAAGGATCAAAATCTGTAAATGTTCCCTTAGCTCACATGAATCTTTCCAGTGCACACTCTCCTAAAACAGAGGAGGATAAGGGAGATGAGAAACATATTTTATTATAATGTTATAAGTTCTGTTATGTTCTCCATGATTACAACCAGGCCTGATTTAGCTTATGCAATTAGTTTTTTTAGCAGATTCCTGGTAAGCCCCATTGGGCAGGTTTGAAATGGTTGTTAAGATATAATGTTGGTACTTTAAATCTTGGACTTGTGTATGAAAAAAGAACTCATAAGCTAACCTATGTGGATGCTGATTTTGCTGGTGATAAAGATAACAGAAAATCTACTAGTGCTTACTTTTTTACACTTGATGACAATTGTATGACTTGGAAATCACAGTTGCAGTCAATGGTAACATTATCCAGCATTGAAGCTGAATATGTTGTCATTACTGAGGCTGTGAAAGAATGTATCTAATTAAGAGGAATTTTAAATGAATTGAACTTTGTGCATGATACTCCTATTATAAAAGATCAAAAAATATTGAAGTTAAGTATCATTTTATTAGGGAGAAAATATCTACAGGTAAAGTTAATTTGTGCAAAATTCATACCGATAAAAATCCCTCAGATATGGGGACAAAAGTTTTATCTGTTGCAAAATTTAAGTCCTATTTGTCTATACTGCATATTGACATAGGTTAAACTTTTTGTAGGTACTGAGCAATGATGTTGGACTATAAGTTCCACGTGTAAATTCAGCAACCAAAGAGAGTAAGGTGTTTTTGAGAACTAAGATGAAGAATTGAAGGTGTGTGCTTCTCAAAACACTATTAAATTGGTGTTATTTCTAAAATTTGCCTTGACTAATTATTTGGATTATGGATGATCCACGTGGCAATCTCCAAATGATCTTTGGCTGTAGCATGGATTATGCTAGTTGAGGAAGGATATTAACCATCTGATCAAATGGATGGCTGAGATTTGCTCTTGGTCATTTAACTTGGTTTTGATGGGAACTGTAGCGTTACTTTTTGGTTTTATAGCTGTCTCTTCTGTTTTCTCTCTAGAATTTTCATTTTCGAGGGTTTTCTTTCTTCTTCTTCTTCATTGGGTTGAAATCCTTCTGTGTAACTTTCGGTTATTTTGTGATTGATCCTGCAATATTCGTCTTGCTATAGTAACTCTAGGTTGTGTGAAAGTTTGTGTTGTTCTAAAGTTTGGTCAGGTTAGGGTTGATTGTTGTGAAGGATTTGGGTCTTGGTTTTGTAGATCCATATGGATCCATGATCAAGCCAGAGTTCTTAGTGGTTTGATGTATACTATACTCTCTTGGAAGGCTATTTTGCACTAGTGGAAGGGGGTACAGTCTCTGAGCCCCTCAGACTAGACTTATTGGCTGAACTAGATCAACAACTTTGTGTTCTTGCATTTTTTACTCTGATTAAATTTTGTGATTGTATTATATTTAGGTTTTTTTGTCAACTTATTAATCTAAAATCCTTATGATTTTTAATTAAACCAAACTACAAATAAATAAATAAATAATAGTCAGAAATAAAGTCTCCTCCAAAAATTATTTATCTGCTGAGTTCAGATTGGAGTAGAGTTTGATCCACATTCTAAGTATTTAATAACATTTAAGAGAATCCCACTCGGTTGTTAATAACTACAGATTTTCAACGCTCTTATCCCTTTTTTAACACAGAATCCAGAATGAATTTATTATATATTCGTTTTCTTGTGATGTTTACACCAATAATGAAGTTGACTGAATTATCGTGTCAAACTAACTTTCCCATTTATTCTTTAATCCAAATCTATACAAATTAATGAATTGATGATTATTTCTCTCTTTCTTTTATTAAGATCACGTGCAGCATTTACAGTTTATACCGGCCAGAACAACCCTTCCTTAAATTGAATATGCAGATTGCTGCATCAGTATAAATGTATAATCAATTAATCATGTCATGGATAAGCCTACTCCCAACCTAAAATCTAATTAAATTGAAAAACAAGCAACTTAACCACAAAAACGTCTCAGATCTCAATATTAGGATGGTGGAATGACTGGGCATGTATCGACTATTCAATATATACTTCTTTCAGAGACCTTCAAAGGCGAACCATACTATAATTAAAAAGATTGCACTCTACATAGTCGATCACATATATATACAAGGTAGAGTTTCTCACGTGTCTTGAGGCCTAACCTAAAGGAGTTGGATTCGAAAAGCGTATAATCATTTACAAGTAAGTTTTATACACAGTCAATGTACTTCCAATGAAATCTCAATTGAGTTGGTACAAATTAATTTGTCTCAACTAAGTGGCATAACTTTAATTTATTTTTAAATTCTACCACTTTTTCACATGTCATCTCCACTCCAGCCCGTTTTAGTGAAGGGGCATGCTATTTGTTTATATTCATTAGTTGGTAAGGGATTCAATGCATATACCGTAATGAATTTCCATGTATTTCTTGCATTGCATGCTACTAGACTCCATCATAAAAATTAAAAAACAGAACATCTTTTAACCTAAAGATATAGTCACAACTAGGGATGGAACATTCCCCGTCCGCCCTCCCCCACAGAAGAAGCCGGGTGCAGACAGAAAATATGGTTCCAGTCTTGAATTAGTCCTGACTCTTATTTTAATAATAAATAAATGTACTTCCAATGAAATCTCAATTGAGTTGGTACAAATTAATTTGTCTCAACTAAGTGGAATAACTTTAATTTATTTTTAAATTCTACCACTTTTTCACATGTCATCTCCATTCTAGCCCGTTTTAGTGAAGGGGCATGTTATTTGTTTATATTCATTAGTTGGTAAGAGATTCAATGCATATACCGTAATGAATTTCCACGTATTGCTTGCATTGCGTGCTACTAGACTCCATCATAAAAATTAAAAAAACAGAACATATCTTTTAACCTAAAGATATAGTCACAACTAGGGATGGAACATTCCCCGTCTGCCGTCCCCCACAGAAGAAGCCGGGTGCAGACAGAAAATATGGTTCCGGTCTTGAATTAGTCCTAACTCTTATTTTAATAATAAATAAATTGTTGGGTTTTTAGTTTTGGCGATTCTGTGGACAAAAGGACTAGTTTTTAACGTATTGTAAAAGTCAAAGATCTAGGGTGCAATTTGTATAAATTGGGCGACGAGGTTTAGGGTTCGAGCATAAAAAGAGGAGAAACACGGCGCTGCATTTTCGCTAGCGTATCGTATGGACACTACTCAAGCGACAAAAATAGAATATCCGTCGCTTACCTGTCGTTGAGGTTTCGCTCGAGCGACATGTTTATATGAAAAACCCTAATTTGCGTTATTAAACAGTTTTTTTCCAGCCCATTCAGCCAATTACTCTCTCCTATAAATATCCAAGACGTTGGACGAAATTTTAAGGTGGTTTCATTATTTTCATTGCCTCATCTTATTCTCTAAAGATCCAAGAACGTATTCTTTCGTTATAATTCATCATTTATTCGTGAGGTCATATAACTACCTGTTTGGGAAAACATCAAATTGAAAAATCCAAAATACCTACTTCCTAAACATCCTTAGGAAAGTACTTTCTCAGTTGAACTTCAGAGGTTGCTGGAGGGTGAGAAGGGTTGGACTACAAGCGCAAGAAGAAGAACAGGAATATGTGATTCCTGGGTGTCCACTTGGAAGAGACGTGTGTAGAAAATTGTGAGTCTGAGATTTACAGCAGATCTTGAAAGCTACAGGAGGTAGATCGAGAGATCTAGTAGGTTGGCTAGTTAGTATCTACAGTAGCAGATCGTGAGTCTGGAATGAGCAACAGACCTTGGAGTTGTAGAGTTTACAACAGCTAGTGAAACTAGTTTGAAATTGAACTGTAACCCACATTGTATATAATGGAGGTAACTAGCTTGGTCCCGGAGTTTTTACTCAGTTGGGGTTTCTCCGTCATCATATCCGTGTTTGTTATTTATTGTTTTCTTTATTACTGTGGTATTCAAATTTAGGGAAATTGACTTGTTTAATTAACTATCTAGAAACTATTAAAAATTGACTTGTTACTATTAATATAATATTTAAGCACGTAGGGTCAAAATTAAAAACAGATAATTAATAACCATTTGGTAACTTAATAGCCGTTAATTTGGTAATTCGTAACTTTCAGTTGGTATTAGAGCCTTAATTCGTTATTGACCCATATTATCTAGATGAGTAGTTCATTATCTGTTCTTCCTTATTTTGATGGCAATAATTATGCTTATTGGAATGTTAGGATGAGAGCTTTTTTGAAATCTATGGATGATCGTATATGGCTGAGTGTTGTGAATGGTTGGGTTGCACCTAGTTCTACGGTTAATAATGAAGTAATCCCACTCCCATTGCTAATTGGATTAGGACGAACTTAGATGAGTGTAACTTGAATAGCAAAGCCTTACATGCCTTATTTATGGCAGTGCCCCTTGAAGAATTTAGAAGAGTATCTATATGTGAGGTTACAAAAGAAGTTTGAAATATTCTACAGACCACACATGAGGGAACTCAGGCTGTTAAAAACTCTAAGTTGAAGATGTTACCACTAGGTTTGAAGACATTAGGATGAAAGAGCATGAGATATTTGATGAATTCTATGTGAGCTTAAATGACATAGTTAATTTTAGTTTCAACCTATGTGAGAAAATTCCCGAGTCTAAAATTGTTAGAAAAATTCTTAGATCATTACCTGATTGATTTAGATCTAAAATCACTACGATTGAGGAAAGTAAGGATATAGACTCTATTAAGGTAGAAAAACTGGTTGATCTCTCCAAACTTATGAGCTGACATTAGTTAAACCCTCAAACAATGAGTCATTGGCCTTAAAAACTGTGAGTAATAGACATAGAGAGTCCTTGGATTCAGATTCTCCTAATGATGAAGAGTTAGTTTACCTTGCTAAAAAATTCCAAAAAATATTTAGGAATAAAAAGAAACCTAAAGAGAGACGCAAGGTGATCAGTGAGTCTAGAAGGCAATCTCAATCTGTGAGATGTCATACTGTCGAGGTTATGGTCATCTTAGGAGTGAGTGCCCTAATAGTAGGAGAAATTCGGATAAGGCTATAAATGTTACTCTCACTGATGACGAGTCTAACTCGGACAATCAGAGTCAGAAATCCACTCGAGAGGAAAGTGGAAAATTTATTGCCTTTAATAGGAGAATTAAGAATGGATCTGACCAGGGTAGTGAAAGAGAAGATGACTTAGATAGTGATGAAGATTCTGATGAAGAGTCTATGAGTGAGGAAGATATCCAAGAGGCTTATGATAAAATGTATGAGGAGAGTCTTAAGATTCTTACTAAAAACAAAGTCTTGAGTGCGAAGTATAATGAACTTGAATTGGAAAATAAGAAGTTAGTAGTGCACATTAAGGAATCTACCTCGATCCTGAGTGAAGTGAAATCCATGAATGAAACTTAAGAGACTCAAGTTAAGAACCTTACTAGTGAGCTTGAAAAGTCCTCTAGGAGAGTCATTGAGTTGACCACTGAGAAAGAGACCTTAGAAATCCATATTAAGAACCTTCTAAGAGGTCTAGAATATTTTAAGTCTCAACTGTTTGCCTTCTCTAGTGGTTCTAAAAAGCTAGATAGCATTCTAGGAATAGGCAAGTCTAGTGATAGTAAGGGGGGTCTATGATATAATAAAAATGATCATAATGTTGCTAGTACATTCAAGACCACATTTGTCCCTAGTACTAGCTAGTTCAAACATGTGCCTAACCATGAACCTAAGAATAAGGGATATGTAGGATAGAGACCTACTAGACACCGTTGGACACGCCAACATAGGAATAGATATCAACGATCACATACCTTTGGTCCTAGATTTATCCCCACTTGTTTTCATTGCGGTGAGTTAGGATACATAAAGCCTAGGTGTCAACATTTTCTGAACATAAATAAAAATCGAAACTTAAATAGAAATAAGAATCAAGATTATATTGGTCAAATTGACTTTCTTACTAATAAGGTGAGTCAATTGATCAAGTCAATGACACAGATGACCGGAGATATTCCTGTCACTAGGCACGTTTGGGCGAAGAAATGTGATCTGAAAAATTGTGAAATAGATTACGGTGCTATTAAAGGTAAGAGCATTTGCATACCTAACTGATTAGATATTTTTTTGGTACATGCTCGTGCTTTATCATTAGGTGACATTGATATATGCATGCATTATATCTGTTTATTTGTTTTTAGGTAGAAAATTCATGTATATTTTTTTATTTTATTTATTGTGTGTTTGATATTTTTATTTTTTTGTGACGCATTCATGTCTAAAAAAATTGAAAAATTGAAAAATAAAAACAGGAGATGGAAATTTTTATAGCATGATATATAAAATTCTTGAACTTGTATGTTGTGATCATAAATGGACATAATTGATGAGCTGTAACATAGTTTCCATTGCAGGTTTAGGTTATTTATGGAGTACTTAGTATATGTGTTTTCATGAACTATCAACACTGTACGTACTATGATATTGTTAGCTGGACTCTACTGCTTGTGTGAGATTTAGGATGACTGTCACATGTTAGTAAGGTGACTTTGAACATGAATTGAATGTATGTATTAGGCCTAAACTCAAATTTATTCCTGATAATAAAAAACTCAATTTCTTATGTTCTTTTTCAGAGGCTATTTGACTCGAGCAATTAAGCCTATAGGGTTTCCAATAACCTGGTGCATATGGTCAACTGACTTGGGTTAACCGGCGTAAAGCTTGTTACATGGGTCATTTTAGTCGTTTAATGGAGAAGAACCCGCACTTAAGATGTGAAAAATAACTATGAGCTTAAAAGTATTGAAAAATATGACACATATATATGTAAAAAGTCAGGGGGAGAAAAGAAAAGATCAATACAAAATGAGCTTTATTCAAAGGCTCTAATGTGCTTTAAATTGTTTGAATTTTATAAGTAGAGGAATATACTTATTGATAGTGATGTTTAGCATGTTATTTCTCATAAAATTAAGGTTTGGAGTCCTACTTACAAAATATTAGTGATACTTTACACACATGAGTCATTTATACAATTTACTCCATGATAACTTGAACTAACTATGTGAGAAGATTTACTGTACATTGATTATATTTATACATGCTAACGACTGCATTTTTGAGTGATTATATGTTAATAGTTTTTATTCCTTCGTCATTTGTAACAAAAAGGGGGGAGAGAGAATATTAAATTTTTTTTTGAGATTTGCATTTTATGTCTGAGAGGTTGTTGGGGAGAGACATAAATACATTTGCTTACTGCATAAAAATATTGAAAGTTTGTAGTAAGGGGGAGCATGTGTATTGCATTTGCATTCCATATCATAATACATAAGCTGTCTGAGTTTTGATGTTTTGAAATGTTAATATTTCAGTTGGTGTTTTGATTGACATTAATGTCACGTCATAAAATAGCATGCCTATTTATGATTATGAATTTCAAATGTTACATTTCTTGTATCACGTACTTCTACACTTGGTATTTGAAGTTTGGATTTCAAGAAACAGGTTTACCAAGGAATTCAAAAAGTAGAAGAACTTGAGTAACTTGGGTAGTATATATTGGGTAGTTTGATTTTTTTAGTTTTCCTTGACTTATTGTATAGTTTTTTCACAGAATGTCAAATGGGGAGTTTGTTAGGTTTTTAGTTTTAACGATTTTTTAGACAAAATGACTAGTTGTAACGTGTTGTAAAAGTCAAGGACCTATGGTGTAATTTGTATAAATTGGGTTATGAGGTCTAGGGTTCGAGCATAAAAAGAGGAGAAACACAGCGCCATATTTTCGCTAGCCTATCGTCTGGACACTACTTGAGAGCGACAAAAACAGAATCTCCGTCGCTCACCTGTCGTTGAGGTTTCGCTCGAGCGATAGGTTTATACGAAAAAACCCTAATTTGCATTTTAAACAGTTCTTTCCGGCCCATTCAACCCAATTACTTTCTCCTATAAATATCCAAGGCATTGTACGAAATTTTAAAGTGGTTTTCATTATTTTCATTGCCTCATCTTATTCTCTAAATATCCAAGAACATATTCTTTCATTTCAATTCATCATTTCTTCTTGAGATCATATAACCACCTGTTTGAGGAAAACATCAAATTGAAGAATTAAAAACACCTACTTCCTAAACATTCTTAGAAATGTGCTTTCTCAGTTGAACTTCAGAGGTTGCTGAAAGTTGAGAAATGTTAGACTACAAGCGCAAGAAAAGCACAATAATGAGAAGTTCTCGAAATTTCACTTAGAAGAGACGTGTGCAGAAGATTGTGAGTTTGAAATTTACAGCAGATCTTGGAAGTTGCAGGAGGTAGATCGGGAGATCTAACAGGTTGGCTAGATAGTATCTACGGTAGCAGATCGTGAATTTGGAGGAATAGCAGATCCTGGAGTTGTATGATTTACAACAGTTAGTGGAATTAGTTTGGAATTGAACTGTAACACACATTATCTATAATGGAGGTAACTGGCTTGATCCGGTAGTTTTTACCCAATTGGGTTTCTCCGTCATCATATTTGTGTTATTTATTACTTTCCAAATTACAAATCGTGACAATTCAACTTAGAATAATTGGACTATTTGTTTAAACATCTAGAAATATTAAAAGTGACTTGTTACTTGTTAATTGTATTATTTCACACGTAAGGTCAAAACTAAAATCGGATAATTATAATTATTCGATAACTTAATAGTCGTTAATTTGATAATTCGTAACTTTCACATTTAAAACAATTTATACGTGTAGGCTTTTGATAGGTGTGATATCTTTTAGTTTTGGGTGACATTTAAATAAATGATGCAAGTGTGATCCATGACTATTAATCTGGTGTCTCACGTGGTGGCAACGTGGAAATTCATATTAACTTTTTAGTGTACGAGGTTAAAATATTCTTTCATTCGGGTAAGTTTAAAAAGTTTGAAAAGTTGAAAATTCTTAAAAAACAAAAAAAAAAAAATGGTACCCAAGATGAATTAATATTTTATCTATTTAGGGTCTATCTGGGTCGAATTAAAATCTGATTTTAATTCAAGTCAGAGTCAAACAATCAATATTAACCACATCTTTTATGGATCCCACATATTTTCAATTATACATTTCAAAAATTTCTATCACAATCTAATTAAAATTTAATTTTAATTTCCACCAAACACCATCTTAATATAAAAATAAAAAGTAATGACGAGTATGGAGAAGTTTTATTTATAATGTATAATAAAATAGGACTACATCACGTTGATTTTCATGGACGGTTAGCGACATCATCACTTGCTATTCTAAAAATAAATTTCTAAGGATTCCAAGTAAGTAAATCTCTCCTTATTTTCATGTGTACATCATCACATTGTTAAATATATAAATGTGTTAATTAAGTTATTTTTTTGTAAACATGATATTTGATCTTTACTTTTTATGTCATAAATGCTTGTGATGACATATTCATACATGTCAATCCATTCTTAAGCATACATAAAATTTCAAGAAATAAAAAATTTNAATTGAACTGTAACCCACATTGTATATAATGGAGGTAACTGGCTTGGTCCCGGAGTTTTTACCCAGTTGGGATTTCTCCGTCATCATATCGGTGTTTGTTATTTATTGCTTTCTTTATTACTGTGGTATTCAAATTTAGGTAAATTGACTTGTTTAATTAACTATCTAGAAACTATTAAACAATGACTTGTTATTTTTAATAGAATATTTCCGCACGTAAGGCCAAAATTTAAAACAGATAATTAATAATCATTTGGTAACTTAGTAGCCGTTAATTTGGTAATCCGTAACTTTCATAAATAAATGGAGCGATAAAAAGGAATATTTTCATTCACTCCCACCTCTTGAAAATAACTATCTCAACAGGGGACGGAGCAAGCCCACCCATAACCATCCATAGTGGCAGATCCAAGAATTTAGATGAACACGGGCAACCCTATGAGGGGTAAAAATATTTTTTTATCGAACCAGTACGGGTGACTGTATGGGTTCGACGGGTGCTGACTTCGCTCCTAACCATCCCTAGTCATAATCCTCATTTTAGTATTTCAATCGCTAAGATAGCACAGTAAAAATATGTAGAAAATCAATTATGAAACGACAGTCAATTAAGCAATTTTTTGTCAGTGATGCGGGGAATATTATGAAGGAGAGATGATATTTAAAATTAAATTAAAGTCAATAATCCAATTAAACTTTTGCTGAAAATTTAGTTAAGGCAGATTAAGCTGACCTAATAATTGACAGGTGCCGAATTCGAAGGTTGACAAAATCATCAATTACCTAACTGTTCATGGAGAATTCGGACTTGGCCATCTGCCTCAAGGCAACAAGCAAATCGTCGGAAGGGGTTGGCGGCATGTGGGAAGAGGGGTAGGATAGTGGAGAAGAAGAAGAGCATTAATTTTTTATGTAATATACCGGAATCCTTCAATGTGGGCTCAAGTGTTAAACAAATCTAAAGCTTAGACAATTCAAATGTCAAAAAAATCAATTGGAGATTAAGTGCTATTCAAACGACCAAACAATTGAGGCAAACTTCAAATTATAGTGCAGGATAAGTATAAATGGAACATAAATGTTGAAAAGAATTAGAAATTTAATAAACTTTTTATCTTCGAATTTTATGAGTGTTTTTTTAACCAAAAATTACACACAGATTGATCTTGTAAATATGATGGCAAAAATAATTTATCACACATGAATAGAGTATAATAATTATATAATCAAACTATTGCCAGAGGGGAGAATAATCACCATATTACTAAATCAAGTAAATTACTTATGTTGGCCTAGAAATTCGATGAGACACACCGGTAAGAGAGCTCGACTTCACTTTCGTTCACGACGTATGTTACCTGCACACTTGAAAAAAAAAAAGGACCATGATACAGTACCATGTTGGTTAACATGTTGGATGACACTTATTGATAAAAAGACATAAATATCCTTCCTCTACTCTTATGCTTACTTAATGCTCTCTATTCCTAATATAGGATAATTTTGGTTTATTTTTTCTAATAAATGAAAAAGGCAATTATTCTCCTTTTTTATCAATATATCTTTTAT
>CAIGRB010144743.1:2670-46824 GCA_903798255.1 Fraxinus quadrangulata
ATTACAAAGATAATATGTTGAGAGTTTTCAAATTAACAATTTTAAGCATGTAGCAACTTAGAGCAAGTAGTTCCTAATTTCTAGTACAAACAATGGTTACCCCACACCATAACCCCAATCTTATTGTCAACCCACACGATGATGCGCTAGTGCAGGAAATCAAATGAGATAAGCCAATTTATCATAGCAGGTCACATCTGAAGATCCGAAAAATCGAGAGATGCGAATATGCTACTTTGGGGCTACCACTGTTCTCCCTAAAATTTTAGCAAATGCATCAACACAACTTATCAAAGATTGCAAACTGAACATTCGAGGCAAAATCATCCAAGATTTAATGTATAACCTGTAACACAAAATTAAAGTTATCAGTACGTTCAGAATGATAAAAATAGAAAATTGTCTGAATGAAGCTTCTCCAATTTCTGCCCTATGCGCCACTATCGAAACGTCCACGCGTCAGCGCTGCCGATCGTCATCACCATCACATGCCACATACCTAGTGATACCTCCATTTACTCAGTGCAATTCCGACTTCCATTTGTCAAAAAGCTTCTTAGTTTAGCTGGAAATCAAGGTTGTAGGTTCGGTCTGAATTTTTGGTCGATTTTGGATATGAAACTTGTACCAACACTCTGATACAAAATTTTATGCGGAAGGGAAAATCACCAAGGCCTTTTTGGGCTCAGTATATACTCCAATCAATCAATACCTCAAATAAGTCGAAACCAAAAATCGAACCAAATAAGACCCGACTCCAGTTGCTTTGAAATGCTCACTTAGAACCTACAATAGAGATGTTATTGCAGGTACAAAGGCCAAAACAATAGAGAAGAAAGACATAATAAAGAGAGAACGAAGTAGGCATCGATTTTCACCAAAAAAGAAGACAAAGCAATAACATTCACGGTCACGGCCAAAAAGAAGTAGCATAAACACTTAGGGTGTAATAATGGGCCAAAGCCAAATAAGTGGTTAAATGCATCACTAAGTGGGTTGGTCATTATAAGCCATCTAAGGAGTAGAAAAAAAGGACCATGAGCAACACTAATAAAATTAGGTTGCTTCAAATGACTCAATAGTTTTAGGGTCGTGTCATATCATTATGAGGAGTTGACTTTTAGTTCAGTCAATTGATCAATGTTGACTGAGAAAATTATACTGAATTACATCGTCGCCCGATATTGACAAAAAATTGCCTAAAATAACTATAATAACATATTCTTTTCTATTAACTATTGGAACATTTCCTATCAACCCTCTCTTTCTCTCTCTCTCTATATATATATATATTTTTGAGCACACTTTTACCTCATAAATCTTGGTAGAGTTAAGGGGTGGGGATTTTGTGGAGTTGGCTACAATAAGGGCTGATGAAGTTTGACTGTGGAACGGTGATGGGATCCTGGGAAGGGGAATATATTCTGCTCGGATTTGTTCTATGGGCCGCATAGTTATTTTGCTTGCTGTCGCATAGAAGGTTTAGTTTGGCTCTTGCTAGCTTTGGTAAATAGGCATGCGACCGCATGAACTATGCGATCGCATAGTTGTCCGCCAAAGCTTCTTCTTCCATTGCTTGCAACAAAATGCTTTCCAACTCTTTTCGACTTTCGACTCTAACATGAAACTTGGTCTTTGACTTATTGACTTCTTCAATTTGGACTCCATAGTTCAACCAAGTGATTGCCCGCCTTGGATCATATCATACGGGCTGAAGAGTCTAGTTACGGTGATGGTGCAGTGCTTGGTTGCGGTGGTGGTAACACTTGAACCTTTTTTGTTGTTGGCTGTATCGTCTCTCTTCTATCTTCACTTTTAGTATTGACTCTTGAGAACCTGTGTTCTTTAGTTCATCTTCAAATCATCAATCTGATAGATAGTTTTGCTCTGTTCTTTTAGATGTTTGTGAAATTGTTTATTTGCTTTGTTATATCTTTATTTCATTTTCAATGATGGCTTAAGTTGGCATCGAAGTGCAGAAGGTGCCAATTTTGGGTATTTGATTTTGATTTTATCTTACAAAAAGACTAGGAAGCTTTGCTGAGTGTAAAAGTTCTTTTGTAGCAGATAGAGACGTTACAAGAAGTTCTTTTTTTCTTAAACTTGATTTTTCTTTGAAATTTTGCTATTCCTATATTATGCTATATAATTGTATATTTTGTTTTAGAGTTCTAGATAGTTATATGATATGAACATGATGTCAATTCTATATTCTGTATTATATATTCACATGGAAAGAAAAGAAGATATATCCAACACATGTATTTTCAATGTCTTTTTAATAATTTTTCCCAATTATGTAGCTTGATATCTTGTATACCTACAATAGAGACTACATAATCAAGTTGAAGAACATGTAAATAAAGAGTTCAAAGAGGTATATTAACCAGCTATTCCAGCACTTTTGATAAAATGGCTTTACCTCAACCTTGAATGAGTTCCCTTTACTATATACTACTTGCCAAATATATCTTATCTTTTACATAAACTGGATTCTAATTACTCCCAGAGATGGAAGAATTAAATTATTCGAGAAAAAATGTTCAACAAAGCTCTATTAGAATCTTAGAAGGCAGTACAAGTCAAATTTTTTGTTGTTACTGAATCATACATCCCTCTGTACGCTAATGTTGTGTCTATACAACTGAAAATGGATTTGAAGTATGCTTGCTTAAGTTTTAGTTAAGTGCATGTTGATCATTGACATCAAGTGCTGAGTGTTTTTGTTTATGGAGAACCAAGGTGTACTACTAAATGGTAATATCAATAACCATATTGAGGTAAGTAGTTTATTAATTTTTTTTGATTCTATGGTTTCCATTTTTTCTTTCATTTATACAATCTCTTGGTCATATAGTTTGTGCGATGAACTATACATTTTCAAGCATTTTGACTCTATGATTCTTAGCAATTATGCGCCTACGTGGTTTCCAAATGAAATTTTTGAATGAGCGACATTTGTGATTTGTCTAGTAAAAATATATATTAAGTAAGGATGATAATGCAGAATACACAAAATGTTTATTGATGTGAATCTATATATAATACATCATGTTTGCCAAAGGAATATTCAAGGACTAGAGGCTGTTAGGCAGATCCATGAATTATGGATCATGTAGGAATATATCACAACTGAATTGTGGTCCCAAACAGCAAGAGAAACGGCTAGTACAGCAAGGAGGATTTGTTGCTGAGTCATCAGTGATATGTACAGCTGATGTGGAGGTAGTATGTGATGTTTAATTCTTAACACCCCCCTTCAAGCTGGAGGGTGCACAGGTAACTCCCAGCTTGTCTTTGAGGAAGAGAAACCTTGAATGACTTAATCCTTTGGTTAGCAAATCAGCAATCTGATCGGAGGTAGGAATATATCTTACTTCAAGTTTGCTTGCCAGAACCTTTTCTCGGATGAAGTGGATGTCCAACTCTATATGTTTTGTTCGTGCGTGAAATACTGGATTAGCAGCAAGTGCTCCTGCACTCATGTTGTCACACCACAGAGTTGGGATTCCAGCTAGAGGCAACCCAAGTTCCTGAAATAGTGATTGAATCCAGGCAACTTCAGAGGCAGTGGAGGCAAGAGCTCTATATTCAGATTCTGTGCTGGAACGAGCTACTACGTGTTGCTTCTTAGAGGACCAGGATACCAGATTATCACCCAAATAGATACAATAGCCTGTTGTTGACCTTCGATCATCTGGACAGGAGGCCCAGTCAGCATCTGAGTATCCAATTAAGTTCAGTCTATCACTTTTCTGAATCCATAAGCCATGATTTGTAGTGCCTTTGAGGTATCTCAGAACTCTCTTCAAAGCTTGCCAATGAGTTGAAGTTGGATTTTGCAGAAATTGGCTTAACTTGTTGACTGTGAAGGTAATATCTGGTCTTGTATGTGAGAGATATTGCAGAGCCCCAACTGCACTTCTGAAGATTGAAGGTTCAGCTAAGCTTTCACCATCAGTTTTGGAAATGGTTTTGCCAGCAGGAATTGGTGTAGGACACGATTTTAAGTTTTCCATCTCAAACCTTTTTAATAGGTCAGTAATGTATCTTGATTGGGTGAGATGAATGCCAGAGTTGTGCCATACAACTTCAATCCCAAGAAAGTGATGAAGTCTTCCCATATCCTTTAGAGTGAAGTTTTTGTTAAGTGCACTTATAAAGCCTTGCACTAGATCTTTGTCATTGCCGGTTATGACTATGTCATCAACGTAGATAAGAGCAAAGATCACTTGCCTTTCTGTTTTGAAGTAGAACAATGAAGTATCAGCTGCTGATTGTTTGAATTTCCAGCTTAAAAATGTTGCCTTCAGTTTGTCATACCAGGCCCTGGGAGCCTGTTTCAATCCATAGAGAGCTTTTTCAAGTTTGCAAACATAGTTTGGTTTTGATTCGTCTATAAAACCTTCCGGCTGAGTCATGTAGACAGTTTCTTCAAGCTCCCCATTCAGAAAGGCATTGTTTATGTCCACCTGTCTAATGATCCACTCCTTTGCAATGGCCAGAGTGAGTATGATTCTCAGAGTAGATGGTTTGATTACTGGGCTGAAAGTCTCATAGTAATCAATTCCGGGAGTTTGATGAAATCCTTTCGCCACTAACCTGGCCTTATACCTCTGAATTGATCCATCACCATTATACTTGATCCTGAAAACCCACTTGTTTCCTATTATGTTGTAGGTAGGTGAAGTAGGAACGAGCTGCCAAGTTTTTGTCCTTTTCAATGCATCAATTTCTTCTTCCATTGCCTGTCTCCAGTTGGTATTCATTAGTGCCTCTTTTACATCTTTGGGTTCAAACAGATTCAAATCAATTTTAGTCGACTTCATCAAGTAAGCCTTTGGCTTAAATATTCCTGCCTTTCCTCTAGTGACCATAGGGTGCAGATTTTGAACTCTTGGTCTATATTCTTCAATCTGATTTTCTACTGCTTGTTGAGTGTTTTTACTTCCCTCAGTCTCCTGCAATGCTTCATATGTTGGTTCTTCAGATTCTTGTTCAGTACTTTCAACTTCAAATCTGCTAACCTCACCAAGGGTATTATCACATAACTCATTCTCAGATTGATTGTTGCTTGAACCCAATGGCAAGTGATGCTGACCAATGAAACTGTTAGTCTGAGCTGTATCACCATGACTGGAAGTAATAACAGGATTGATGACAGGTGGAGGTAGAGTATAGGGAGTGATTATTTCAAGTGATTCAGACTGAGGTTGAGTTTTGAATAAGGACTCGAAGGGGAACTCTTGTTCATTGAATACTACATGTCTTGAGATATATAATCTACCTGAAGAATTGAGGCACTTATAGCCTTTGTGAGCATCACTATAACCTAGAAAAATGCATTTTGTTGAGTGATAGCTGAATTTATGTTTTTGATAAGGCCTTAAGCAAGGATAGCAAGCACATCCAAAGGCTTTTAGTGTTCTGTAGTTTGGTTCCCTTTTGTGTAGGGTCTGAAATGGAGACTGGTGTTTGAGGATTGGTGTTGGTAATCTGTTTATGAGGTATACAGCAGTGTGAAAAGACTCCCACCAGTATTTTAGAGGCAACTGAGCCTGAGCTAGCAATGTTAAACCTGTTTCTGTTATATGTCTATGTTTTCTCTCAATTCTGCCATTCTGAGCTGAGGTATAGGGACAAGGATGTCGAAATTCTATTCCTTCTTGTGTTAAAAACTTTGTGAAAGTTCTATATTCCCCTCCCCAATCAGCTTGTAGAGCTTTTATCTTGTGATTCAATTTGTTCTCAACAAGTTTTTTAAACTGATAGAATACCTGTAGTGCTTCAGATTTCAGTTTTAAAGGATAGATCCAGACAAATCTACTGTGGTCATCTAGGAAAGTGATGTAGTATCTGAAGCCTAAGGTTGATAATACTGGTGCAGGTCCCCAAATGTCAGTGTAAACTAATTCTAATGGTGTTTTAGCATGTGATGAGGAGAGGGAGAAAGGTAGTAGATGAGACTTGCCAAGTTGGCATTCATTGCAGAAGGATTTGATGGAATTCTCTTTAATTTTCAGATTACAGACTCGAAATACTTGTGTCATCACCTGGCTAGATGGATGACCAAGTCTTTTATGCCAAACATCAACACTTGGAGACTCTTGACTCGAATTGACAACAAAGTTAACTGATGACTCTTGATTGACAGGAACAGAGGAGTTGCAGTAGGATTGATTTGGAAAGCTGGCCTGGTGGTGAGATTGCTGGGTAGTTGGATAGGGGAATTCCAGTTGATACAGCCCATTCTTAAGTCTCCCTTGTAGCATCACCTGCCTCGTGGCCAAGTCCTTAACAAAGCAACAAGAAGAGTGAAATTCCATGAAAACATTGTTGTCTGAAGTGAGTTGTGATACACTAATGAGGTTCTTCTTTATTTCAGGCACAAGTAATAGTTTATTCAATATCAATCCCTTGTTATTTAAAGCAGGAATATGTGAGGTTCCAAAGTGTGTGATATTTAACTTGCTACCATTTCCAACCATAACTTTCTCCTTACCAGTATACTCACTTGCAGAGGTGATGTTTCCTTTCTCAGCAGTGATGTGGTTGGTGGCACCTGTATCTGCAAACCAGGCTGGGTCACTTACTGTGTTGGGAGAGGCTATCAGTGCTGCAGGTGATGAATTGTAGTTGGTCCTTTGTCTTGGTGGTGAGGTGCCAGAATACCTTTCATCATACCTGAAGTGGCAGACATTTGCCTTGTGTCCTAGTTTCCCACAGACTTGGCAAACAGGTCTATCTCCTCCGGACAAGTATGCACCTCTGCTTCTCCCTCTTCTTCCACTTCTGTGATGATTGAAGTTGGTAAATCTTCCACCCACACTTGGTCTGTTAGATCTGAAATGGCCAAAACCTGACCTCTGGGAAAAATTTACTGAGGTTTGTTCAATGTTTAGTCATGTCATTTCATTCCTAATAGTGTTGAGATGTTCAAGCCTACTTTCATATGTCATCAACGTGAATTGAAGTTCTTCCCAAGACATGTTATCCCTGCTATTCAGTTGGACAACAATTGGTGTGTAATCTTCATCTAGTCCCGCTAGAACTTGAGTGATTAAATCAGTGTGAGCAATGGTTTTCCCAGCAATTTCCAAGTTGTCAGAGAGTTGTTTCACCTTATTCAGGTACTGATCTATGCTCATACTGCCTTTTCTACATTTCTGGAGTTCACCAGTGAGAAAAATTATCCTTGATCGATTTTGAACTCCATAGCTTTCTTCAATGGCAGTCCACAGTCCATTTGAGTTGGTTGCACCCATCACCCTCATTGCTATATCTGAAGTCATGGATGAGTAAAGCCATCCCATCAACAGTTGATCTGTTGACATCCATTGGCAGAATTCCTGGTTCTTAACCATTTCTATGCTGGTTCCAGCCTCTCCATTAATTTGAGTACTTATGAATTCTTGAGGACACAACTTTGTCCCAAGTATATAGCCTTCCAAATTGTGGCCTCTGATAATTGGAAGGATCATGTTCTTCCACAGCAGGTAGTTATTTTTATCAAACTTGACAGATACGGTTTGAGTCAAGTTGACACTAAACGGTGAGGGCTGATTGTTTCCAAATGTTGGCACAGCAGTGCTGCTGGAAATGGATGCTGGTGCAGTTGCTGGAACAACATTCTGGGGCGTGCTGGAGGTGTCGGCCATGGTAGCTCTGATACCAAGTAAAAATATATATTAAGTAAGGATGATAATGCAGAATATACAAAATGTTTATTGATGTGAATCAATATATAATACATCATGTTTGCCAAAGGAATATTCAAGGACTAGAGGCTGTTAGGCAGATCCATGAATTATGGATCATGTAGGAATATATCACAACTGAATTGTGGTCCCAAATAACAATGAGGAACGGCTAGTACAACAAGGAAGATTGTGTTGCTGAGTTATCAATGATATGTACAAGAAATAGGGCTGATGTGGAGGTAGCATGTGATGTTTAATTCTTAACATGTCTTGTTTGTGATTGTAGATGGCATTGTGCTGGTACATTTTATGTATCCAGCAGAACTGAAAGTCTTTTGGGACCATGAGGTTCCCTGCTGAGCTGGCTCATGGAGCTAATAATGGCAAGACATTACTCTTCGGCTCTTGCAACTCATCAGGGATCAATTCTCTATCCTTTCTCATGTTGACTTCTATTAGGTAGTTTGTTAATTTAGGATGTTTATATTATGGAATTTGTTTGGTTTTTTTTATTAAATATCATTTTTTAGAGAAATTGAATTATTTTCATCTGCATCTTGCACATGGTTGGTGCTGCTGCTATTGAAGTTACCGGAGGACCTGAAATTCTATTCCATCCTAGAAGGCCGATTAGTTTTTTTAAACTCAAGTGATGTATTTAAACTTTTACGTTTATAACTTGTTGACCCTGAAGAACATAACACATATGTGGACAACAGATGTCGAGCCCACTCACATCAATTTAAGCAAGTTTCGATGCATTTTGACTAGAGTACCGAAGAGAGAAGGATAACACGTGAATGCGAAAGATGCTTTACGGCATGGGACAAAAGTGTACGAGTACTGACGGTAGTGACTAGGATAATTGCACTAACAAAAAATCACCGACAAAGCATAGATAACTATAAAATCAAACTCATAAATATAGAACAAGCAAAAAGACTTTTTGAGAGTATTTTTCTCATCTATTTTGTTGTATATTAGAATCCTTGTTTATTAGAATCAGTCTTCCAATAACCAATCTGTTGACCCCTAAAAACCCCTCCAATTTACAAATACCACCTATTTATAAGTTTTGACCGACGTGGTGTTCTTTGGATTAGGACCACGTGTCCTTATCTTCTTGACTAAAGCCTCACATCACTAAATCTACCATACAATAAATACATTGACAACGGGTTAGCCACCTTAGATAATAGGCTGACACACCTGACATTCTTTATTACAAATGTTACATCAATCATTCCTAAAAATTATCTACAAATTTTGTAAAAGCCAGCTTCAGCTTCAGGGATTTCAGAATGAGAACTTCGGCTCAACAGCTTCAACCAATTTGGTAGTGCTTCAGAGCTTTGCTTTGGGGGCGCTTAAGATCTTTAGATTTTGTTCGACTTATTTGCATTTGACCAATTGGATTTTTGTTGACTATTATTTCCACATGGACTGCGACGTGACATTTTGACTGGAGCCTCTGTGGTGAGACGTAACAATAATCCCCCAAGTCTAGGCATGATTATTTATGAAATGCATTAACTTTTATGAAATTTTTTGTAGGGGGTGGTATTTACACACCACAATGGATGATTTTTACTCAACACAATAGTCCCCCAAATTTAAGTATAAATATTTATATTATAATTAAAAATTGAAAGTAGCTGATCTACATTAATTACTTGTCCATATTGTCCGAAGTTGTGTACCAGTGACCTCTGAATTTCTGGAATAAACTGGATGAGTGTCAGTTGGACAAATTTGTTTGAGGCTATCCTCTCCGAAGTTGCTTGTATTTCTGAAGCCTTACTTGAAGCGGTTGAGGTGAAGTGCCTCTACTATTTGTCGAGGTTGTGACTCATTAATTATAGCGAATCAAGTATTTTGAAACGTTGGGAAGACCATGCATCCTCAATTATTCTGCCCAAATGATTTGTTGTTTCATACGTTTTTAAGAAAAGATAGTTGAAGTGGTTCATCTTCCCATACACGCAACAACCACTTCATTTAATGTAATGATGGCTTTAATATGTGCGTCCTACGAAATTGAGATGTATTAGAGCGCTTGATGTAGACAGGCTGATTTGGACCGTAGAAGACAAAATGTCTAATGAACTGAGTAGCTCATATTGAAATCTCAAATGAACATTTAGATGACTCGGACCGACATCTAACAGCTGGGATTAAGAGCTCTTGCCTATAAAAGACAACAGTTTGGGGGCAAAAAATCTCTTTGCCATTTACGTAATTAGTGATCTTATTATCCAAATCTCTCAATCTCTTTTTTTCTCCTTCCTTGACATTCATAATTTCGGTGACTGTTTTCACACTCCTTTGGGCATTTAGTAAGTATTTTAGCACTTTGAACTCAAAAACTTGATAGCATCTTCACATTCTACTTGGGGATAACACTTTGAACTCAAAAACTTGATGGCATCTTCACATTCTACTTGGGGATGTAGATCTCAACCAAATGGCTGCTGAGATGGGGGTGTCAATAATAAACATGACACACCTGGTTCATGCTATTAGGGCCGAATAGAGTGTTTTGCCTTTTGGGGAAGGTAGGAAAAACGATGGGGTGGATTGGGGACAGCCAAAGTTTCTTCAAATTTGAGGAAAAAATACCGCATACCGTATGATATGGAACTTCTATCCTTCTTTCCTGATGAGTGTGTCTGCTTTCTGTCAACAAGTTCCTTCTCAAGACGGGACTTCGCCTGCCTCTTCATCCTTTCTTTAGAGCCGTTCTAAGGTTATACGGACTGGCTCCCACCCAACTTGGGCCCAGTTAGTGGGAACCTATTTCTTGTGGAAAGAGATGAGAGGATATGCCAATCCAAGTTTTTCAGACCATTTTTCAGCCCCGAGTCATAGGAAAAGTGGATTCCAAGGAGGTGATACTCTTTGAGTCCGTGGTAGTATTTTCCTTGTGAAGGGTTGTGAAATGCATTTCCTTGGGCTGTATATAGAGGAATTGAGTATCCTTATTGGCCCTGCATGCTCCTCAGCAATTCATGCATAGCTATGTCCTGCTGGGTTATATCTCTCATATTTGCGACCATGGTTTCCACATCTCTAGTGAGCTTAACAGCTATTCTAGACCTATCTCGTTTGTGATGGTGAGGTCGATGACGAGTGGCTGGAATAGTATGTGAAGGTAACCTTTTTTCAGGGTGTTCCCTAGTTTTTTGTGGTGCAGATCCTTCATTGTTTGAACTCATGGTAATAAGTTTTTTATGGAAAAATCATTTTTTTTTCAATAAAACGGTTAGTTTGGGACTTTCTCAACGGTGCTTTCTTTAAGAACACCCATTTCTTCAAAGGTTTGAAAATCATTTCACTATAAGAGTTGCTTCTAATTGGCTTTTTCCCACAGGGTTTTCATGGTTAAAATGTATGGTTTGCCACAGACTGCGCCAATCTATTGACCTTGAAAAACATAACGCATATGTGGAAAATAGATTTCGGGCTCATTCACACCAACTCAAGCAAGTTCCGGCCCATTTTTAATCGGAGTACTGATGAGAGAATGATAACATGTGAACGTGGGAGATGCTTTACGGTACGAGACAAAGATGTTCAAGACCCGCCAATAGTGACTATGATAATTGTATTAACAAACAATCACAGATAAAGCGTAAATAATCAGAAAATCAAATTGATAAATATAGAACAAGCTAGAAGGTTTCTTGAGTGTTTTCTTGTATATTAGAATCAGTTTTCAAATAACCAATCTGTTGACCCTGAAAATCCCTCCAATTTACAAAGACCACCTATTTCTAATTTTTAGACTGACGTGGTATCCGTTGGATCAGAACCATGTAACATCATTTCCTTGACTGAAGTCTCAAATCACTAAATCTACCATATAATAAATACATTGACAACATGTCGCCACCTAGACATGTTGACAAATCTGATTTTTTTTTATTACAAATATTATATTAATCATTCCTAAAGATTGTCTACAAAGTTTGTAAGAGACAACTTCAGCTTTAGGGACTTTAGAAGCAGAGCTTCGCCTTAACATTTTCAATCATTTTAGCAGTGCTTCGAAGTGCTTCTTCGGGGCGCTTAAGAGTTTCAGTTCAACTTATTTGCATTTGATCGATTGAGTTATTGCTGACTTTCTTTTCACGTGGACTGCGATGTAGCACTTTGACTGGAGTCTCAGTGGCGAGGCATAACATAACCTGCACGTGTGAATTGTGATGTGCACATTTTTTGAGTTATGATGTTGTCTATTCATTATTAAGAAGCCGTGTTTCAGAAAATGCAATATAGCTTGTGTGCTTGTAGAAAGTATAACACAACTTATCTTTTTTCAAGTTTAAAGGATTATTAATTTTTCCGTATTTGAACTTTGCTTTAAATTTGTAGTCACAGACAACTTATAGGAAATGAACCTGAATATTTTGCATCATCTACCTTGTTAATGCAAGATATTTGACATATTTTTCTACTTTTTATATATTCGTCTATGACTAAAGTTGTGGAGCTTTTCCTTACAAGAATCCTCATTTCACAAAATAATAGATTGAGGGTGAGCTGAAAGTATATCTTGGATTCAAGAAGGTTATTTGGTTGTATCGTGAATTATTTGTTATTTCTTCATTTCCTTCTAGTTTTATTTTCCTTTTTTTAAAGGTCCGGTGATCACAATGTAGTTCGACCATAAGCTTCAGCTTCAGGGATTTCGGAATGAGAACTTCGGCTCAACAGCTTCAACCAATTTGGTAGTGCTTCGGAGCTTTGCTTTGGGGGCGCTTAAGATCTTTAGATTTTGTTCGACTTATTTGCATTTGACCAATTGGATTTTTGTTGACTATTATTTCCACATGCACTGCGATGTGAAATTTTGACTGGAGTCTCGGTGGTGAGACGTAACAATAATCCCCCAAGTCTAGGCATGATTATTTATGTAATGCATTGACTTTTATGAAATTTTTTTTAGGGGGTGGTATTTGCACACCACAATGGATGATTTTTACTCAACACAATAGTCCCCCAAGTTTAAGTATAAATATTTATATTATAATTAAAAATTGAAAGTAGCTGATCTATATTAATTACTTGTCCATATTGTCCGAAGTTGTGTACCAGTGACCTCTGAATTTCTGGAATAAATTGGATGAGCGTCAGTTGGACAAATTTGTCTGAGGCTATCCTCTCCGAAGTTGCTTGTATTTCTGAAGCCTTACCTGAAGCGTTGAGGTGAAATGCCTCTACTATTTGTCGAGGCTGTGACTCATTAATTATAGCGAATCAAGTTTTTTGAAACGTTGGGAAGACCATGCGTCCTCAATTATTCTGCCCAAATGATTTGTTGTTTCGTACGTTTTTAAGAAAAGATAGTTGACGTGGTTCATCTTCCCATACACGTAACAACCACTTCATTTAATGTGAATGATGGCTTTAATATGTGCGTCCTACGAAATTGAAATGTATTAGAGCGCTTGACGTAGACAGGCTGATCTGGACCGTAGAAGACAAAATGTCCGATGAAATGAGTGGCTCATATTGAAATCTCAAATGAATGTTTAGATGACTCGGATCAACATCTAACGGCTGGGATTAAGAGCTCCTGCCTATAAAAGACAACAGTTTGGGGGCAAAAAATCTCTTTGCCATTTATGCAATTAGCGATCTTATTATCCAAATCTCTCAATCTCTTTTTTTCTCCTTCCTTGACATTCATAATTTCGGTGACTATTTTTCACCCTCCTTTGGGCATTTAATAAGTATTTTAACACTTTGAACTCAAAAACTTGATAGCATCTTCACATTCTACTTGGGGATAACACTTTGAACTCAAAAACTTGATGGCATCTTCACATTCGATGTAGATCTCAACCAAATGGCTGCTGAGATGGGGGTGTCAATAATAAACATGACAGACCTGGTTCATTCTATTAGGGCCGGACAGAGTGTTTTGCCTTTTGGGGAGGGTAGGAAAAACGATGGGGTGGATTGGGGGCAGCCAAAGTTTCTTCAATTTTGAGGAAAAAATACCGTATACCGTATGATATGGAACTTCTATCCTCCTTTCCTAATGAGCGTGTCTGCTTTCTGTCAACAAGTTCCTTCTCAAGATGGGACTTCACCTGCCTCTTCATCTTTTCTTTAGAGCCGTTCTAAGGTTATACGGGCTGGCTCCCACCCAACTTGGGCATAGTTAGTGGGAACCTATTTCTTGTGGAAAGAGATGAGAGGATATGCCAATCCAAGTTTTTCGGACCATTTTTCAGCCCCGAGTCGTAGGAAAAGTGGATTCCAAGGGGGTGATACTCTTTAAGTCCGTGGTAGTAGTTTCCTTGTGAAGGGTTGTGAAATGCATTTCCTTGGGCTGCATATAGAGGAATTGAGTATCCTTATTGGCCCTGCATGCTCCTCAGCAATTCATGCATAACTATGTTCTGCTGGGTTATATCTCTCATATTTGCGACCATGGTTTCCACATCTCTAGTGAGCCTAACAGCTATTCTAGACCTATCTCGTTTGTGATGGCGAGGTCGATGACGAGTGGCTGGAATAGTATGTGAAGGTAACCTTTTTTCAGGGTGTTCCCTAGTTTTTTGTAGTGCAGATCCTTCATTGTTTGAACTCATGGTAATAAGTTTTTTAAGGAAAAATCATTTTTTTTCAATAAAACGGTTAGTTTTGGACTTTCTCAACGGTGCTTTCTTTAAGAACACCCATTTCTTCAAGGGTTTGAAAATTATTTCACTATAAGAGTTGCTTCTAATTGGCTTTTTCCCACAGGGTTTTCATGGATAATATGTATGGTTTGCCACAGACTGCGCCAATCTATTGACCTTGAAAAACATAACGTATATGTGGAAAACAGATGTCGGGCCCATTCACACCAACTCAAGCAAGTTCCGGCCCATTTTGATCGGAGTACTGATGAGAGAATGATAACATGTGAACGTGGGAGATGCTTTACGGTATGAGACAAAAGTGTTCAAGAACCGCCAGTAGTGACTATGATAATTGTATTAACAAGCAATCACAGATAAAGCATAAATAATCAGAAAATCAAATTGATAAATATAGAACAAGCTAGAAGGTTTCTTGAGTGTTTTCTTGTATATTAGAATCAGTTTTCAAATAACCAATCTGTTGACCCCGAAAATCCCTCCAATTTACAAAGACCACCTATTTCTAATGTTTAGACCAACGTGGTATTAGTAGGATCAGAACCATGTAACATCATTTCCTTGACTGAAGTCTCAAATCACTAAATCTACCATATAATAAATACATTGACAACATGTTACCCACCTAGACATGTTGACAAACCTGATTTTTTTATTACAAATATTATATTAATCATTCCTAAAGATTGTCTACAAAGTTTGTAAGAGACAACTTCAGCTTTAGGGACTTTAGAAGTAGAGCTTCGCCTCAACATTTTCAACCATTTTAGCAGTGTTCCGAAGTGCTTCTTTGGGGCGCTTAAGAGTTTCAGTTCAACTTATTTGCATTTGACCGATTGAGTTATTGCTGACTTTCTTTTCACGTGGACTGCGACGTAGCACTTTGACTGGAGTCTCAGTGGCGAGGCGTTACATAACCTGCACGTGTGAATTGTGATGGGCACATTTTTTGAGTTATGATGTAGTCTATTCATTATTAAGAAGCCGTGTTTCAGAAAATGCAATATAGCTTGTGTGCTTGTAGAAAGTATAACACAACTTATCTTTTTTCAAGTTTAAATGATTATTAATTTTTCTGTATTTGAACTTTGCTTTAAATTTGTAGTCACAGACAACTTATAGGAAATGAACCTGAATATTTTGCATCATCTACCTTGTTAATGCAAGATATTTGACATATTTTTCTACTTTTAATATATTCGTCTTTGACTAAAGTTGTGGAGCTTTTCCTTACAAGAATCCTCATTTCAAAAAATAATAGATTGAGGGTGAGCTGAAAGTATATCTTGGATTCAAGAAGGTTATTTGGTTGTATCGTGAATTATTTGTTATTTCTTCATTTCCTTCTAGTTTTATTTTCTTTTTTTTAAAGGTCCAGTGATCACAATGTAGTTCGACCATGAAATTACTAGAATATAATGTATTTATATTTGTTTTGATTTTCGAGGTAATCAAGTTTGTAAATAATGCTTTGGTCTTTATCTATTTGGTTGATCATAATACGAGTTTTTATATATTTTGAAATCATTTAGATTTTAATAATTGTACATCGAAGTATTCTTTTTATAAAGTCATGAGCTATTTTTTATGAAGTGGGTTATATTAACTCCCCGTGTCTTGAAATAAATTTAACTACAAGCAGAGCTTATCATAAAAATAAATATCCATTGTCACAAAATAATTTCGCAATAGTTTTATATGTAGGAAAACAAAATACGTGACATAAATGAATAATCACGAAATAAATTAGACAACAATTATACATCGTTGCACAAATGATGGCGAGACAAACTCTTTGTATTGAAAAATAAATTTATTTACAATATCACTTGTTGCATAATAAATTGAACTACAAATGTTGAATGTCTTAAAATATATTATGTAACATATCAAAATCAATGTA
Source organism: Fraxinus quadrangulata (assembly GCA_903798255.1). Taxonomy (NCBI): domain Eukaryota; kingdom Viridiplantae; phylum Streptophyta; class Magnoliopsida; order Lamiales; family Oleaceae; genus Fraxinus; species Fraxinus quadrangulata. The sequence goes on from CAIGRB010144743.1 coordinate 18,927, forward strand.
AATCATATTTCGTGACATACATGACTTATTATTAAATATAATCTTTACGAGTATGTGTTGCAAATAGAATAGGTAACAAAAGTTATACCTTTAAAATAATATTCGCAACAAATATATTTCTCGTAAAACCTTTATTGAAATAATTGTTGCGACAAATTGACTTGTTTCCATTTTATTTTTTCGCGATAAATATGCGTTGCGACGACATTATGATGACAAATATTTTGTAGCTATTTCATACTTTATGCATCAAACAAATAGTTTTGTGAGTTTATTGATGCGATGAATGAGCAAAAGTTGTTGCAAAATACATTCCGTGACTCATATAGAGCGACAATGCACAACAAACATCTTGTTGTCGCTAAATTATTTTTGTAATAAAATCTCAATTTTTGCGAAATATTTTTTTGTTGTGAAATCGGGTTATTTTTTGTAGTATTTGGAGATTTATCTTAAAAAGAAGAAGCAAGGCGATCCTTGAAGTTTTTTTGCGAGAATGATCAACAAGTTTTCTTCCCAATTTATCTCTCTTTATTTCTAGTGATGTCCTCAAATTCAGTTGGGTGTTTGATTAATTGGATTATGGGCTAAGTTTCTTAGCTTGAGCAACATGTAATAGCTAGTTATGAGTATTTGATTTCTATTATCAAGGTTTGATATTGAAGCACAGTTTTATCTTGAGTTTTCATTATTATTCTTAGCCACCATTTGATTTAACTAAACATTAGATTTTCAGTAGATTTTAAAAAAAATTAATTAAATTTATGGGTCGCATAAAATGTATGCATTAAAATTAATTACCGATTGTGACATAAATTTTAATCAATTTTTTAGTTAAACCAAACATGAGCTTAATTAATGCCTTTAAAAGCCTAGTCAACTTTGAGACTTAGATGTGATATATCTATTTGTTAATAATGATTACTATGAATTCGGATATGAGATACAGGAATACTCTTATTGCTTTACATGGTTTTGATTGGAGCTTTCTTGTTGATTACTGTATATCGTAGTTCATATAGAGATACAATGAATTTGTATATAAAAGATAATTTTAGCTTGACTTAAGCGAGATTGTAAAATAAGTTAGGGAGATCCGAATGCATATTGTCTAAACTTGGTAAGCAAGATTTAGTAGGATTAACTATGGTAAAATCGTGTACTCTTAGCACTTCTTCTCTAGTGAATTTTCATTAGTTGAGATTATTAATTAATTTTCCTTAGTCTTAGTTAATTGATTTCATTTTAGTTTAAAATCAACTCTAAATAGATTGTTCTAATTAAGTTAGGGTTAATGATATTTGATTTCGATTGAGTCCTAAGTTCTCTCCCTTGGACCGGTAGACCACCTTATAGTATTCTTGGGCAGTCGATAAGATCGTGCACTTGCATTTTCATCCCAATGCGACTAAATTTTATTTATCTATGATATTATAATAATTGCAAAGTCAAATCTGCTGTGCTTGAAATAACCATAATTAGTCTCCATCTGAAAAGAATTTATAAACGATTTAATTAATAAATAAATCAAACGAATGATGGATAATATTTATGAGTACAATGAAATATGTGGTTGAAAATAAAATTTGATCATTTATAAATGATTTACAAAATTTTGCCAAAGTTGGTGTTGTAAGACGCATCAACTCTTCTTAGTTATTAATGACAAAATAATTTATGTAGAATCTACTGCTTATAATGTCACTCATAAATTTTCTAAAATTGGTGTTGTAAGAGTACCAATTTTGAAGAATGTGTGGTTAAAATTTTTTTTTTAAAAAAAAAAAACGTGTAATTGAAAATAAATTTGAGAAAAAATGAGAATCAAACCGGGCATAATAGGTTTGGCATTATTAATAGTCAATGAAAATAAGGTAGAATTTTATTTTTTGTTTCAATCAAGCAACCCTATCTTATAGGATAGCTTCAGTCCAATGGCAAGGATATTAAATATTAATGGACATATGAATTGACGCGAAAGGAGACAAAATAATAGTAGTTGGCCAAGGCACACACATCAACAAAACTGTTGCAAATTAATAAAAGTGGTATTATAAACTAAAATTTTTAAAAATAAATGAAAAAATCGTAACTTTTGGTCTTTAAATATTATTTACTCTACAAGTATACTATTTAGAAAAATAAGAACACCATATTAGATCAATGTACTAAGTTAATTATGCAATATTTTCTAGATAATACTTACAGAGTTATTTCGAGTATTACAATTATTAAAGATGTGACAAAAATGAGGTCTTGAAATATAAATTATATTAATTGTTGTATGTCTATAACTTTGCAAATACACTTAGATGTAGTAAATTTAGAAGAGCGACGATGATGAATGGTTGTTGAGATGAATTAAAATGGCATTCACGTTGATTTTAATGCTTTCATTTCATTGATAATTTATATTAGAAATAATTGATGCGTTTGGGAAGTGTTTATAAAATATTTAATTTTTTTATTACTCTCAAAGTAAGGAGTCCTCAATATCTATGTCACTAGACATGTATATTAAATATATGAGACCACTATTTAATTAGAAGTTATATATTTAAAAAATAATATATATGTCAATTCAATACTGATAGGGAGTATTGAGTTACAAAATTTGATAATATTAATATTTTTAAGTGGTATATTAGTGAATATTACGTATGGGTTTTTGAAATGTGCGGATAAAAGTAATTTGAGTATTTATAAATAACTTATAAACTTGAGCCTTGTTAATTTCTTTCGAAATGTGTGGATAAAAAGTAATTTGAGTATTTATAAATAATTTATAGACATTTCAATTTCAACAACCTTTTTTTGGCTAAATTCTACATGTTCAAATTGTATCTGGGATATACAATTGTTTACCTCTTTTTAAAGTTTATGTAGTCAGAAAAAAAGAAAAAAAAATTGGTTATTTAATTTTATATTCAATGTTTTTTTTATTTAAATCAACAATTTTTTTTTATAAAATCGGCAAACAAATAACTCATTAATCAAATCACCAAAAACCAAGTGCGAACGAAGGAATACAGTTTGTCTATTGAAACAAACATCTATCTAAAGTAGCGAAACAAACTAAAATGTTGGCTATTTTGTTCCCATTTCTAGGAATAAGTTGAGTTATTTATTCTAATAAAAATCTGATACGGAGATAATTTTCATAAATAAATCACCATATTAACATTATAAAAGTTTGCTACCAGTAATAATAGCGTTCAACAAACAAAGGGAAAATTGTAATCCTCAACCTACTGTTCAAATAGTAAGTTAGACTTCAAACTTTCATTACCATTACTAATGAGTCTCTAATGGAGAAACTTGAAACTGTCTAAATCTTCTTTAGCCCCTGTTTGTCTATTATTAATCTAAAACATTGTTTACTACAGTAAGATTCTCCATCACACGTTCACCTAATAAAATATTCTACACACAAACCAATAAAGTTATTTTAAATTTCAACCACATATTCTTCAAAAAATACTATTCATTACTCCATTTTCAACACAATAATGGGTGACAAACAAGGCCTTAAACTGTCATATGACAAACTAGTTGGGTATACGAGGGTTGCGTGATGATTTGAATAGATACACGAAGTTGTCTTTATTAAGAATTGATTATGCTGGGTTAAAGAATCACTTCATCGAGAAATAATGTGTTAGTTAAGCAATTGATAAGATCAATGCTACAATTTTCTCGAAAGAAATTAAAGAAGGAAGAAGACATTTGATTCCAGGTAAATGGATAGTCTTCTTTTATTCGAAATTAAGCATGTGATGGCATTACAGGTTTTTTTTTTAAAATCATCGATAAGGTTTCCTCTTGAAAAAAAAATGGCAACTTGAAGTAATTGAATTGGTATATTTAAATTTCTTACCAGTTCTTGCGGTTGTTTGATTTTCTTTGCCTTTGAATTGTCTCCTTAACAGTTGTTTACATGATAAACAAGAATAAAAAATATTAATTTCCTTTTTGTTGGAAATCACACGTGATATTTTTCCTGACAGAAAAAAACAAAAAAAATAATTTCTTGAACAGTTTAATAGGATGTATAATTGGTTGATACAATTTAGATTCTCATTTTCTTGAATTACTCTCTGTCTTTGATCAAGCTAAAGAACAAACGAGAGGTAGGTCGATTGAGGCAATCCTAGAATTTTCTCATGAACGAGAATAATGGAATATTTTATTATTTGAAGAGGTACAAGCTGACTGAAGGCATTGTGTTGAAAATTTTAACCTTTCTTTTTTATTATACAACTTGCATGTTGTTTAAGCAAATGGACAAGAATTGCAGCTAGGGCTGCTTGTTGTAGGAGTAGAGGTGGAAGACAGCTCAACCTAACTTGCCCAGTCACATAGCCCATGTTTGGCCAAACCTCGCATTCGGCGAAGCCTCTCCCTGTAGTTGCGTTAAGGGTAAAAATTTACATTGTTTAAGTACAAAAATCAAAATCAACATATAAAAGGCACAACCAATCAAGATGATCTCATATAATGGCACGACTAATCTATACGAACTCGAAGCTTTCTTTGTAACTCTCGGAACTTCTTCGTAGTGGTTTCATTCTCTGTCTCATTTCTCTCTTGTACGAGTTGTGGTATTGTAACCTTTTCTTTTCTTTTATGTTCTCCTTTCCTTTTTAAACCATAATGGCCGTAATGACCTTGCTGCCATGAGCAGCACTTCTGGTGAACTTTACAGTTGGTAAGTGCATTTCACCTACCGGGCTGCCTAGACCTGGGTGGCCAAGTAAATTTTGGCACCTCGAACTAGAATTTCCATGGTCCTCGAACTAGAATTTCCCTTCAGTTTCTGAAGTTTCTTATTGACTACACCATGTGGAAGGTGTACTTTGGTCTTATGAAATAAATGTATTCATAATGTTATAAAATATTACTCACGTCATGTTATGACTATTTTACTGGGTACCATACTTGCATTTCCGTGGAAAGCATACATATGATTGGCTGCATAATTGATTATTAAATTTTCAATTTTTATATTGTTGAAAAAAATAAAAGGCCATGACTTTGCGCATTCACATCTACTTAACATAATAGAAGTTTCATGTCAATTGTTCTGCTCGTGCAGAATTCCTATATAAGTGTCCTATCCTCTTCCTAGATTTCATCAAGTGATTATATAGTATTCTAATTCTCAAACAATGGCTATCCAAGCATTACGCTTTTTTGTACTCGTACTTTTTATTAGCTTTGTTCAATGTCGAATTCTAAGACTCAACTCCTCTGACGATTTAATGTCAGATGGAGTTGATCGTGTTGACAATCAATTTCCTATTCTTACAGCAAATGTTTCTATTTCCTCTTGTGAGCACCAATATGGCTTCCTACCATGTGCAGAAAACGCTGGAGGTTACATTTTTCAAATACTGATTTATCAGGGCCTACTCGTGTTCGGAGAAAAGAAGCTGAGTACGGGGAGCAGGGTTCTATTTGATATTCTTGGCGCCAGCAACATTGTAGGTATTATTTTTCGAATCCTCGTGGGGTTACCTGCAATATTGATTATGATTGGTAAGTTGTTCGCAAACATTTGTTCCACCTTTCTTTTCTTTCGTTCTTTGACAATCTATAATTTCAGTATTTTATATTGTTAAAAAAAAAAAAAAAGATAGGAATACAAATTATACATCAACATTTTCTGCCTTCTTGCTCATGAACAAAGTACGTTTTTCTCGCCACTTGCAGTATCTGGAGTTTTCAGTAGCAAAGAGGATGCTCAATCTAAGGTGTCACTTGGAGTGGGTATTTATGCTGGAATCACCGTCTTTACTCTTACCTTGCAGTGGGGTGTATGTGTAATCTTTGGAAGGAGAAAGTTGCCACAGGAATCGACGTCTAGTCATGCAGAAGTAGCACAACCTAGTTCAAATTGTTTGCTGGCAAAAGAAGTCATCACTGACTTAAAGGGTCTGCCTCTTCCTCATGAATCATTTGAGATTTGCATGTATATATAAGATCTGAAAATTCTTTCTTTAACTGCAGATACCGGTGTTACGATCGATAAAGAGACTCGTCACACAGCTGGGATTATGCTCTTATCTTTGATTCCTTACATAATCATTCAACTAGTAGATATCTTCAAAATATCATTTGGGACCCACGTAGTGATTTTGATATTACTCATCTTATCATCCATGATGCTACTGTTATATTTCGTCTACCAGGTAGCATGTAGAGCTAATGATGTAGAACTAGCTCTATAACATACTTATCCCTTTTGACATGATTTCATGCATAATATTTGTAATTTTCTTTTCATTTTTCAGGTTATGAATCCTTGGATGCAAGAAAGGAGTTTAGCCTACACAAAGTATGAGACACTGAGAACAGGGTTTCTGCAGCACCTGCAACAACATGGAAAGCTCATTGATGAATATGGGAACCTTGATGATTCTGTCATCAAAAAGTAATTTTATAAAACATTATACTTTGCATATATAATCCAATGAAGGGCTCTCATTATATGCTTGAATTTGCAGTTTATTTGCTGAAACAGACAATGATGCCAACAATACTATAACAAAGGATGAAATAGAAATGTTGATGCGTGATTTAATTAATAAAGGAATGATGAAGGTTGACAAAGAATTTGCTGTTTCTGAAGTAATGAAGACATTTGATTTTAACCACGACGGGTCAATTAGCCATCAAGAATTCGTTGACGGTTGCAAAAAATGGATTACTGAAACCAAACATTCAACTAAAATTGATGATAACTCTTCAAGTACTCCCAAGGCAAGCTAATTTTTAATTGCATTTTATCCAAGAAGCCATTTATACGCTTTAGATAGTTCACTGATTAGATTATATATGTTTTTCCTTATTACCCATTGAATTGCAGATTGTGAATGAAAAAGTGGTGCATGGAGAGTCGTTAGTATGGACTTTTATCAAATCTATATTACAAGTGTTGTTGGGTATTGTTGCAATGACCTTCCTTGGAGAACCTCTGACAACTAGTATTCTACAGTTGTCATATTCCATGAATGTGCCTTCTTTCGCCATCTCGTTTGTGGTAGTGCCATTGGCCATGAATTGCAGAGCCGCAATAGCAGCAATTTCTCCAGCCAGTCACAAGAGTGAAAAGAGTGCTTCTTTGACATTTTCAGAGGTATGTCTCTCTTTTAAATCACTCCGTTTAAAAGTTAAAGTAGCTACAGAATAGACGACAACATTCATTTTTTGGAAAGGCATCATGTTTACAATTTTCACAAGTGGCGAAACAGGACCTTAGCAAAACCATGTTATCTCACATCACATGCACAACAACATAACAACATGCAAAACATACTTATTGGTCTCATTTTGATTTACAGATTTATGGTGAAGTTGTAATGAGCAACATCTCAAATTTGACAGCACTGTTAGCAATTGTTTATGCAAAGGATTTGAATTGGGATTATTCAGCAGAAGTGCTAACAGTTTTGGTGGTGTGTGCCATAGTAGGAATTCTTGCATACTCACGCACCAGTTATCCACTATGGACTTGCTTATTAGCATTTTTCCTCTATCCGTTCTCCTTAGGTTTGTTTTATTATGCTCAATTTGCATGGCGTTGGAATTAACCTGATTATGCTAATCAGGGTTTTTCTTCTTTGACCAAAATTAACATGTCAATGTTCCTTCATTACGAGGAAGTAATAATTGGCTATAGTCTAGTCATTGTTTTAGTTTTTAAATGTGTGGAATCTTATCTAGTTCTACATGTCATTATTGTATCATTGTTCGAAAATAAACAAATGATGACCCCATTCACGGGGCACCACTAATAAATAGTGCACATGATTCGAGTTGTTTGATTAAGGTAACTTATACTAGAGATATTCATTGCATTGTGAATGTTGTCCTCATTATTATGTACAATATGTTCGTCTTATGAAAATGAATGCACAAATTAACATACAAATTATGTAAATTTGATGTATTTATATAACTTTGCAGATATATGTAAACTACAGATGAAAATGTAGAATGCAGTGGATGGTGGTTGAGAGAGTTAATTACATCACTAAAAAATTGTGTAATTACATCTGTAGTTATTGAAGTTATTTTCTGAATTAAAATTATTTTTTTATGTTAAAAATCATTCNAACAAAATTTGAGTTGCATTAACAACGTCCTCATTTTTACATTTTTGGCTTCTTATATGGGTATCAATTAGGGAAAAAAAAAAAAATCTTACAAAAATTAAAGTTGTATTACGTTTCCTCGCGTGAATGTGTTTAATCCCCAATTACTAACTCCACTTTCTACTAACTTGGTATAATAAACAATATTATTTGTTGACACGTTAACAATGATACGTGGGACTTAACTTTAATATTTTAATTGAGTAATTGTTAATGTAAGCGTTAGAAACTTGAGTGACTATTACATAAAGGTAATAACTTTTAATTATAATTAGTGTAATTACTTAAAACTTCAATGACCAAATTGGTCTAGTTAACCTTGGTCAAGAAGAATGACAAATTATGGCGTTCATATTTATATTAATCCTTTTGTTTGTTTTCTATTTTAAGAATTAACGAGGCCAGAGTAATAGGCATAGCATTTTCAGTTACATTTCTGTAATATTGAAATTACAGTGAAAAATCATTTGGAAATTTCTAATAATCTGAACGAATCACTTTCTTAAAAAATAAATCGATATTTTGAAGGTTAATCCGTATACAAATTCTATCCCTTCTTTGGGTGATGTTCCAAATATAGAAACCATACGATAAAGATTGAAACTGATTAATTGCGATTAGATGAATGGGTGTATATTGCTCCAACTGTATCCCGTATCGTTGCTTTTTGGGTTGACGAAGAGCCATCTTCAATTATTTAAATACGTGATATAACTTTTGATCATTTTTATTGTAAAATGAGTGCATTATTATTTTGGGTGCAATGATGCTATCTACTACAAGGAATACTATAGAGTTGATGAACTTTTGATAAATAGGTTTTCGTTACAAGCTGGTCGTCTTTCATAACAATATGCCATTGACATGTAAATCATGATTTACAAAATTTTGCCAAACTTGGTATTTAAGACACATCATTTCTTTGCACTATCATTGACAAAATAGTTTATATAGATACTGTCGAATCAAGATGTTAGACTGCGATGCCAGTCCAGTCCACTTAAGGCAATGATGATATGGCTTTCGGCCCATTACTAATACCCAATGCAGCTGAAGTGAGCCCAGTGAAGCCCAAGCCTAATACTCGGTCCAGTAAGGAAAACGTATTTTGACTGAAGTAACTTTAGTTGTTCATCTATCTATTGAAAGTATTAGTTTCTCTGAGCTGTAAGATGGGCTACTACCAATCTCGAGGCCTTGATATTTTGTTGGTATTCGAATGGTTTTCTAATTTGATTCATTCCTTTCTCTTTGTTTTTCGAGGGTTTCTGGAGGCTTTTGTGTTTCTATTTTCATCATCTTCTTCTGTTGTGAGGATCTTTTGAATCTGTTTCTTGAGTGTGATTTATGTGTGAAATTAGATGAAAAGTTCAGATGTTGTGGTTGGTAGCGTTGAACTCTTCTAGTTCATAGAAGAAGCTTCACGTTTACTGTGTATCGTGAGGGTTTTTGCGTGCATCTGAGCTTCACGGTGTTGAGTCATAAGATTACGTTATTTTGAGCGTTCAATCTAGAAAACCTTGGTGTTCAATGGTTCTTTGGAGATAAACTTTTGTAATAGGTTTTCAAATTCTTTAGATCTGTAATCTTTCAGTTAAAGTTTTGTATAACAGTGGTATCAGAGCCTCTCTTGGCCTTTTTTCAGTCTTCGATCGAGTTTTGGAGATTGGAAAATTAATTTTCAGTCTTAGATCTTTGATCGCCTGAAAATCAGGAAACTCTAGTTCTGGTTTACTATCGATTTGGGTTTTATGAGTACTGTTCTGAAGTTTTGGTTGAGAGAGGTGTTTGGTGTTTGTGATTTTTTGGTTTGGTTTGAGCAAGATACCCTATATATTAGGATTTCCTTAGTTCTTGATCTCATTTGTGGTTATCTGGTGGAACAGTACCCTTCTGCTATGACCTTTGATCCTCCCTATTGCATTGTGGTTTGTCTATTGGTAGTTAATCTTTGACCATCTCTCTGATTTGTATTTTCTAACACTGAAATTCCCAACCCCTAAGTTTGCATATCCATTCCTGCAGTGCGTTTTTGTGTAATCACCCTTAGTGATCAAATTATGCATTGACTTGAGAACATAAGTCTCACAGAATCCTGGTGAATTTGATCATTCCTGAGGTTACTGCAGTTAGTTCCCTTTATTTTGTTTATGACATATTGTCCAACCTATTTTCTGTTTTTATCTTTACTTTCTTGATTTTGATTTGTGTTATTTGCTTTGAATTCTTTTGTAAATTTAGAATAATTTTGATATTTGATTCTGAATTGTGTTTTTGTGTAGATCAATCTACTGTTTTCTTAAGTACACTAGTTGTCATAGTTTTAATATTTTGAAATATTTTGTGTTATTTCTGAATAATAAAATATGATAAATACTTTTGAATTTAGCGTTTTTGAGGGAAAATGAGATTTTCCTATTTGACAACAAAAGATGAAGTGTATTTTAGTTCAACAAAAGATTGCTAAGGAAATAACACAATATTTTCCTGAAACTATGACAATTGATCAGATAACTGAAGTTGATGAACTTGCTTATACTTCTATTATTTTGCATTTGTCTGATCAAGTCTTGAGGAAAGTAGGAAAGCAAGAGAATGCTAAGGCCTTATCGGATGAATTAGAGAAACTTTATTTAGTTAAGTCCTTACCCAATAAGTTGTTTATGTTGGAGAGGTTCTTTAGCTTTAGGTTAGACACCTCTGAGGATATAAAAGACAATTTTGATACATTCAATAAGTTGGTTCAAGATATCACCAATGCTGGTGATAAAGTCTCTGATGAGTATAAGATTGTTGTGTTATTGAATGGCTCCTGACGAGAGATTAAGGCTGCCATAAAATATGGTAGAGACACTCTTACACCTAAGATAGTTATAAATTCTTTGAGAAGTAGAGAGCTGGAACTCAGGTCTAAGAGGGAGAATGGTGGGCCTGAGACTTTGTTTGTTAGGGGAAAGACTCAGAACAGGTTTAGTGGAAACCAAGAAGGCTTTAATAATCAGAGAAACAATAATAGAAAAAAGTTTAAGAGTAGTGGCAGATCTAAGTCTAAGACTAGGAATAAGAAATGTTATGGGTGTGGAAAAATTGGACACTTTATAAAAGATTGTTATATAAAAAAATGAACAGAAAGGAAAAGGAATTGATGAAGGAAATGTAGTTAAACCTAATGATTCTAATACTGTTGATGTCCATGTGGTGACTGATCTTTTATATGATTGTGATTCTGCCAATGTTGTCAATGAAGGAAATCAGATCCAAGAATGGATCTTGGATTCTGGTTGCACCTTCCACATGACTCCTAAAAGGAGTTTGTTTGACTCCTTTAAGAAGATTAATGGAAGAGAGGTAGTCATGGGTTACAACATTGCCTGTAGAGTTGAAGGCATTGAAAATTAAAAATGGTATATCTTTACCCTAGAAAGGGTAAGATATGTTCCTGAATTGAACATGAACCTGATTTCAATGGGAAACTTGGATGATTTAGGCTTACAAGGTAAAGTTGGTGATAGTTTGTTGAAGGTGATGAGATGATCACTTGTGATGTTTAAAGGTGTTAAGAGAAAATTAAGACTAGTGCTGTAGTTGATTACATGGCTGAGTCTTCCAATGTTGAACTTGATGTCACTTTAAAGTGGTACAAGAGATTAGCTCATGTAGGTGAGAAAAGCTTACATATCCTTCATAAAAAAGAGTTTTTAGGAAGGAATCTATTTCTAGAGTTCCCTTGTGTGAAAACTGCCCTTTAGGGATGCATCACATATTACATTTTAACATTGGAAAGCATAAATCTACCCCTGTCCTTGATTATATACATTCTGATTTATGCGGGCTTTCATCCACTGTCTCTCAAGGAGGAAATAAATACTTTCTTCCATTGATTAATGACCATTCTAGAAAGGTTTGAGTTTACTTGTTGAAACATAAATCCGAAACTTTTGGAAAGTTTAAAACTTGGAAAGTTTGATACTATGATGAGTGATCAATGGAAGCTGTTGCATCCACTTGTGGATAACATTAAGTTGCCTAATAAACCACTGGCATCAAGGTGGAGATTGTGAGACTGTGAAGCCAGCCCAGCCCACTTAAGGCAATGACAATATGGCCTTCGGCCCCATTACTAATACCCAATGCTGCTGAAGTGAGCCTAGTGAAGCCCAAGCCTAATGCCCGGTCTAATAAGGAAAACGTGTTTTGGCTGAAGCAACTTTTGTTGTTCCTCCATTTGTTGAAAGCGTTAGTTTCTCTAAGCCGTTAGATAGGCTGCTACCAATCTCGAGGCCTTGATATTTTGTTGGTATTCGAATGGTTTTTTAATTTGTTTCATTATTTTCTCTCTGTTTCTTGAGGGTTTATGGAGACTTCTGTGTTTCTATTTTCATCATCTTCTTTTTCTATTGTGAGGATCTTTTGAATTTGTTTCTTGAGTGTGATTTCTGTGTGAAATTAGATGAAAAGTTCAGGTGTTGTGGTTGGTAGTATTGAGCTCTTTTAGTTCATAGAAGAAGTTTCACATTTACTATGTATCGTGAGGGTTCTTGGGTCTAGGCTTCACGATGTTGAATCATAAGGGTACCTTATTCTGAGCCTTTGATATGGAAAACCTTATTGTTCAGTGGTTCTTTGGAGATAAACTTTTGTAATAGGCTTTCGAGTTTTTAGATCTGTAATCTTTCAGTTAAAGTCTTGTATAACACAAGAGAATGAGCTTGCGAGTTCATACCCCCTATGGACGAAGGCTACGTATGCCTAACAAAAATATAGAAGAGTTTGAATGTAAAGGGAGGCGAACCATCCCCCTTGAATGTCCAAGTTGGTGGAGACAGTTACTAAAACACAAGTGGGTAAATATGTAAAGCATAACTGCTAAAACTAATGAATAACATGTGAATTCAATAATTGAATTAGTTATCAATTCACTGCTAAGCTATTGCCACCTGTTACTTTTTAGAATGGCATAATATCCTAAAGCCTCAAAGGAAACCTATAAATACTCCTAGTAAGAGGACAAAAGAAGACAAAACACTACATACTTACATCGAAGCATTGTGAAGACATTCCGTCTGGTTTTTTAATAATTGGATTATGGGATAGTTTTCTTCACTTGAGCAACTATGCAACCTAGCTAATTTTGAGTATTTGATTTCTATTATCAAGTTTTAATATTAACATAGAATTCTATCTTGAGTTTTCATTATTAATCACAATTAATGCCTTTAAAAGCAAATCAACTTTGAGACTTAGATGTGATATATGTGTTTTAACTCGAACAATGATTGCTACGAATTTAGATACGATAAATAGATATATTCTTACAATTTGAACGGTTTCATTTGTGAATTTTCTTGTTGATTAATTGTATCATAATTCATATACAGATGCAATAAATTCTTATCTTAAAGATAATTTTAGCTTGACTCGAGAGAGATTGTAAACTAAGCTAGGAGATTCAACTAGCTACATGAATGCATATATAGTCTCAACTTGCTAAACAAGATTGAGCAGGATTAACTATGATAAAATCGTGTGATCTAACACTTCTTCTCTACTGAATTTTCATTAGTTGAGATTGTTAAATAATTTCCATTATTCTTATTTAATTTGTTTTTTTTAGTTTAAAATCAATTCTTTGTACAATGGCTCTCGATGATCGAGTTAGTGCAGTGGAGCGGTGGTTTGTGGGGGTTAAAGTGGTTGCTCCGCTAGCTGAGCTTCCTGTAAGAGGTGTGGGAAGGTGGATNTCTTCTCTACTGAATTTTCATTAGTTGAGATTGTTAAATAATTTCCATTATTCTTATTTAATTTGTTTTTTTTAGTTTAAAATCAATTCTTTGTACAATGGCTCTCGATGATCGAGTTAGTGCAGTGGAGCGGTGGTTTGTGGGGGTGAAAGTGGTTGCTCCGCTAGCTGAGCTTCCTGAAAGAGGTGTGGGAAGGTGGATATGGATTTTGAACACTACATCAGTTTGAATATGCTTCTTGATTTAGTTAAAAACACAATTGTGTGGGGGTGATGGGCAGGTGGTGGTGGTGGCGGCAACAAGCGTGTGGGTGAGTAGGTTTTCTCAAATTAGGTCTTTGGGAGGGGAGGCTGGGGTGGCATGGCGTGGGATGGGGAGTTGGGGTGGAAAGAAGATTTTGTGTGTAGGGTATTGGATGGGGTGGAGTGCTGATTTTTTTTTTCTTTTATTAACTTATTTTAATTGAGTTATTTGGGAGAAAAATATAAATTTATCATTTTACCCTTTTAAAATTAATCAAAATATGGTCAAAGTCAATTTTTCTGTTAACTAACAAAAAAATGGATAGAAATCATCTATTTGTCCTTTAATTGCAATCAATTGAAATGTTTGGGACTGTGTCACTGACGAAAGAATTGATAAAAGATGCAACTTATAAATGATTGCAACTGCAATTTTTTCTTTACTTTGTCATTAATAACTACGAAGAATTGATGTGTCTCACAACATCATGTTGGCAAAGTTTTGTAAATAATTTATAATTTTTCAAATTTTATTTTCACTCACATATTGACAAATAAATATTATTTATTTACCGACCACTCATTCTATTTATTTATTATTAACTAAATTATTATAATATTTACCAAATTGAAGCTAATGACTATCTAGTTATGTTTACATGACTTCTTAATTATTGTAATATCTTAGATAAATAAAATTTAGTTGCATTGGGCTGAAAATGCAAGTGCACGATGAATCGAGTATCATTCTCACAAAATTCGATTATTAACTATAACATTTTATTAATCCTAATTTTATTTGAACAGTCCACATGACAACTAGAGGAACCCATTTCTACCTTCTTCATCTCCCGCCCGTCCCCCTTGACCTTGGCTTCCTTAACCAGTCTTTCGTTGCGTGCATTGATTCTCATAGCCTGATGAATAAGTTTGCTAACTAGTTGACTTCGCAGAGGTGTATGAAGCAATTGTTCGAATTTCGGATCAAGACATTGGACAAGAATGGGGACCCCAATAAGCCGAATGTCAATTTGTATAATCACTGTTTGAGGGCAAACTTGATGATTGGGGCATCGATCGGGGAGTTGTTGGGCCTTGTATCAGAAAAGGATGATTACGGTGGGCAAGCGATTGTGGTGATTGCGACAATTAGGTGCGTTTTCTCATATTAGGTTTTACGAGATAGGGATGGAATTGGAGAAGAAAATGAAGTGGGCGGGGTTGGGTGCATATTTATTTGTTATTTAATTATTTTTGTCATTTTATTAGAAAAAACCTATAAATGTACTATTTTGCCTTTTAAAGATTAGTCAAAATATGATTAAAATTAATTTTTCTAATCAACTAACGAGAAAATGGACAAAGATCACCCATTTGCCATTCGACTGCAACCAATTGAATTGAATTGTAAGTGTCACAAATGAAAAGTTAAAAAAAGCTACGACTAAGTAAAATGTCTAACCACAAAATAATTTGTATAAATACATAGATCTACGACTTATCACTCGTAGTTTGCGAACCAACAATACATAATCGGATTTGACATTATTGATAGTCAATGAAAACATAGGCCAATTTTAATTGGATAAATAATTTTAATTTATTTATTTTTGATTTCAAACAAGCAACCATATCTTATTGGATAGCTCAAGTCTAATGGCAAGGATGTTAAACATTAATGGACATATGAGTTGACGTGAAAGGAGACAAAATAAAAGTAGTTGGCCAAGACACACAAACACACACACATATCAACAAAACTGTTGCAAATTAATATGAGGTGGCATTATAAACAATTTTTTTTTTAAATAAATGAAAAACTCGTTTTTCCAACCTTAATTTTATTTACTCTACGAGTATACTATTTCTGAATAATTTGAGTACTAAAATTATTAAAAATGTTCCTAAATTAAGGTCTTGAAATATAAATTATATTAATTGCAGTATTGTTTCGTGTGGAAATCGCTAACAATTAAAAGAAGGTTCAGATGATTGTGTAAGGAACAAACCTCTCGAAACAAAGTCTCAACGATGGGTGCTTTATTTATGAAGATTACAATCCGCGAGAAGCAAAACGCCTCCAAGGGACACAAGCACACAAAACAATTTGAAAGTTGACAGTAAGAATTAAAAGAAAAGAAATTACATAATTCTCTATTTGAGAGTGATTGATTCGTGGTCCTTTCCTTTTATGTTTTTTTTTCTCTTTTATACTCCTTTTGACAATTTTCCTTGTAAAACCATTTGGAAACTGCTTATCGCCCTATAACTACCCACTTTTTTCATTATGGATGACTTGTCAAGGAACTACCACTTTAACCGCTGCCATTACTTTCACTATGTAACTGCTTGCAATCGGGATTCTTGGATCGTGGAATGTGATAAGATTGCCCATTAACTGATTTAATAACCGTCGTTTTAAATACTAAACATAACACTATGCTCGTTCAGATCTTGGGCGACTCACGAGTTTAGGCGAGAATAGGACCATCACTTTGAGCGACAATAAGACATTTCATTCGCTCAGATCCTGGGCGTTTTGCTGGCATGGGCGATGGTGGGCCTCTGGGCTTATCATCCGAATTTTCTAATTGGATTCCATTTATTGGACCATTTAATTGGACTTCGTTTTTATACGTCAACATGTATATAACTTTGCAGATGTATATAGAAGTATAATCAACATGTAGACGTAGTGAATTTAGAAGAATGATGATGGTGAATGGTTGATGAGATGAATAATGTAGATCATTAAAAATGATGTGACAATTCTAGGTCAACTTAATATAAATGTAATAGAGAAAGTGTTGAAATATTAAAAGAAAAAAGTAATTCAAAGTGAAAGTGATTTTGAGAGTGTATTACAAAGAGCGGATGAATTCGACATTCAATGGGGGGACCATTGTCCATATTTATCCTTCCAAAAGTTTATCGCCCTTTGTACCATCATGCTACAGTGCTGACATCATTGTGCGAGCCATCATCTTATTTTAAAAGTTTCAATTGAATGCTAAGTTTAGCTGAACATATTACACCCCCATTTATGTATATATTCAAAATGAAGGATTATTTAGTCAAAGTCAAGTAATCCAAACATCAAAGTCAAAGCCAAATGAGGACTAAGTTGAATAAATGATTTTCATGGGGTCTAATTGGTAATTGCTAATACTTGAACGCTAGAAATAATATATAAAGAATCTAGGAATTCAGTTTATATTATTTGAAATGAAAGGACTAAATGTAATATTGTAAGAAGAACGGGGACTTGATTTGCAATTTTACTATAGTTATCAATTAACTTAGAAGGTAATTATCCATTTTCTCAATTTTTGGGAAAAAATAAAAGTAGAAAGCTAAGGCAGAGAACGTGCAAGCAGAGAAGAAAAGACAAGAAGAAAAGGAGATAGAAAGGAGGAAAAAGAAGAAGTAGGTATCGATTGTTCAAGGTTGGATTTTTCATTTCTTAATTCCTCCTTATATCGAAAAGGTATGCTAATTAAAATTTTAGGGTTTATGAATAATTGTTTATATTCAAATTTAAGCAAGAGTTAAAAGTTATTGATATGTATCTTAGGCATTAAACAAGAAGAATAATATATATTGGGAGATTAGTGTTGAAGGGAAAGAAGTGTGAAATGGGTTTGCAAATTGAAGCTTAAACATTTATATTTATTGGGTGTTTATGATAACAAACACTTGATTTAATGACTTGATGTTATATTTCTCTATTATTCAAGTAATTTTAAGTTGTTTACGAGCAATTAGGTTATACATGTGTTATTTATGAAATTATTCCCAAAAAGTGTTATTTATGTCAATGGTTTCGGTATACAGAAATAGGTGCCAGACATTGGAATTTCAATGCCATTTTTGTCAAACCATTATTTTCTCAGATCTTACAAGTTTGAATGAAACTAAATGATAAATATTGAAGTCTAGGTATTGGATTAAATTATATATAGGGATTGTATATGTATAAGGTAGTGATTTTAAAAAAAGTACGAGTGATTAATGAATTTGATATGTGTGGTCATTAGTTGGTAAATAATTAAAGAGAAGTGAAATGGTTATAATGTTATTCTTATTATAATTGTGAATTGGATTTTGATCCGAATAAATTTATTATTATATCAGGAGGTAACGACGATATCAGGACACCTTATCAGCCAAACTAATCGCCACGTAAATAGCTTATGAGTAAAAAAAATTAAATATTGTTCAATTATTGATAAATTAATTATACTAGTAAACATTTTATGCAATTATGTTAATTAATTGTCCAATTACATGATTAATGTTGAAATATTTTTTCATTATGATATATGTGGAATTTCAAAGATTATATAATGATTATTTGTGAATTGGAATGTGAGATATATTAGATATTGAGATCGATCAGAAAAATACCCGTGATTATATATTTCTAGTCACTGAAGGGCCTGGTCATATTCTATACTATACTGAGGAGTCTTGACTGTGGGTGGAGAGATTTTGATAGTATACATATAGTTCATTGAGGGGTATTGGCCATGTTCCAGAATTGATTATGATTGATACCCACTTTCGTTCACTGAGGGGGCTTGAGGCCGTGTCCGGGGTGTTTAGTCCAAGGGGCAATCTACGAGCGTATGATCAGATTACATATTTCAGTTAGAGGGTACATTTTTGGTAGATTTTCTGATACATTTAATGTGATGAGATAATGTCATAGATTTCAGTTGATAATTATATCATGATCATGAGATGATATTTTTCAGTATTATGAGGACGTCTCACTTTTTTATTATTGTTATACTGTGGACTGTTGAATGATGTATACTTGATTTTTGATAACAATATATAAACAAAAAGATATAATTATTTTGAATTTTTTCATTCATTGAATTATCAACTCATATATTTTTCCATAATTTCCTTATCAGATAGTAGTTGAGTTTTTGGATATCTTTTGGAGTTGAGCCTTGATTTTGGAGTTAGATCCACCCGACAGAGTTAGCTAGTATGACTCATTTCATAGAGCATGTATTCAGTATTTTGGGACACATGATTATTTTTGGATGTCATTCTATATTACCTGTAGATAGTTGGAAGGGCTCACTACGTATTTTGCATCTATATGTACAATTCATGATATTTTCATAGTAAAAGTTTGAGAATTCGGCTTATCTCTATATCGTGTTATATTTATGTGGTTATTGAAGGAAATCATGAATTAACATTGATATGTTATTGTTGTTAGGAGTTATATATATTTGTTTACAGGTTGGTTAGTCAAAATTAGAGGGGAGATAATGTAAAAAATTTATTAAAAATAATTTATAAAGTTGTATATTGTAGTAGCCTTGATGGTAGGTCCAACCTTTAGTTGGTATCTGTCATTGGCGCACGTCACGTTCCGCATCCACTAGCATTATTAGGAGCGGGGCGTGCCAATTTGGTATTAGAGCATGGTATGGGGTCAATTAGCTTACATTGTATATGCATTATGATGTTTAGCATATTATGCATGATTGTAAGAGTCATACTTTGTGGTGGTAGAACTCGAAGGCTCCAAGATATGGTACCTCAGACTCACATTGCTTCTAATAGAGACGCCTTTAGAAAGCATGAAAATAGTGGATCAGTCTAATCATCAGCTACCAGAACATCTGAGATGGGGAAATATAGCTGGGAATGATCATATTGTTGTTGAAAGAATTGCTACTCCTCTTGTTTCAGCTATGCACAATACAGATAAAGATTTTAGTGTTGAAAGGGATACAAAATTGGGGACTGATGTTTTCACGGGCACAGCTGATCCTGCAGTTGCTCAAGCATGTATGATCAAGATAGAAAGGGTATTTGAAGTTATGAGTCGTCTAGATGATCGAAAATTATGCTTCGCCACTTTCTTGTTAGAAGAAGAGGCATATGATTGGTCCAATAAGTATAAAGTAAATATTAAGACCCTCCTATTATTGCTTGGATGGATTTTAGGCGTATCTTTTATGATGTCTATTACCCTCGTTCATAGAAATATGCAAAGCAGGAGGAATTTTTGAAGTTAGTAAAAGAGCAGATGTCTATTGTAGAATATAAGATGAATTTTTAAGAGTTCTAGCAGTACTAGAATTGGACTATTGTACTAATTTCAAAAATTCTTGATATTGTGCAACAATCATCTGCCCTTGTATGAACTTCAAAAATTCCTCATGCTTTGCATCTTTATATGAACGAAGGCAATATGCTCATAAAGGATACTCCTAAAATCCATCCAAGTAGTAACAGAAAGGTCTCAATATGTGTTCTGTACGGACTGCCACCAATTATATGCCCCTTCTTCTAACAAAAAGTGACGAGGTGTAATTTTTGATCAACTGGACAGCCCATGATGTCAAATACAATCTCTATCTTGATCCTCCATGCCTGAGCAATTGCAGGATCAATTGTGCCTGTGAAAACTTTTGCCACCAATTTTGTAGCCCTCTTAATATTGAAATTCATATCCGTATTGCGCATAGCTGAAACAACAGCATTAGCAATTCTTTCAACAGAAATGTAATCATTCCTAACTATATTTCCTTGTCATAGCTGTTCTGATGGATGATAAACAGACTCATCCACTCTTTCATGATCTCTAAAGTCATTCTATCAAGAGAAATGTAAGTATGGGGCAACATATCTTGGAGCTTTTGAGTTCTGTTACAACTAGGCATGGCTCCTACAATCATGCATAATATGCTAAACATTAGAATGCATATACAATGCAAGACAATTGATTCCAAACCACGCTCTGATATCAAATTGACACGCCCAACTCCAAATACCGCTAGTGGACCCGGAATGTGACGTGCACCGATGATAGTTGCACCCACATCAAGACTACTACAATATACAACTTTTATAAATTATTTTTAATAAAATTTCTGCATTTTCTCCCTTGTAATTTAGACTAACCAACATGTAAGCAGATATATACAACTCTCAACAACAATATCATATCAATGTTAATTCATGATTCCTTTCAATAATCACAGAAGTACAACACAACATCAAGATAATCCAAATTCTCAAACTTTTACTATGAAAATATCATGAATTGTACATACAGATGCAAAATACTTAGTGAGCCCATCTAACTATCTACAAATAATGTAGAATGACATCAAAAAATGAACATGTGTCCCAAAATGCCAAATATATGCTTTATGAAATGAGTCATACTAGCTAACTATGTCGAGTTGTTATGGTTTGTTATGACTCTAAAATCAATGTTCAACCCCAAAAGATGCCTAGAAACTCAGCTACTATCTGATAAAGAAATTCTGAAAAAATATATGAGTTGATAGCTCAGTGATTGCAGATGTTAAAAAATAAATTTTCATTTATACATTTTTATCAAAAATCAAGTTTACATCATTTAACAGTCCACGGTATAACAACATATAATAATAACAATAATAAAAAAATTCAGATGTCCTCATAATACTGAAAAATATAATCTCATAATCATGATATAATCATCAATTGAAATCTATATCATCATCTCATCACATCAAATGTATCTGGAAATCTACCAAAAATATATCATTTGATTGAAATCTGTAATCTGGTCATACCCGCGTAAACTGCCCATTAGGCTAGCACTTCCGACATGGCCTTAGGCTCCCTCACTGAATGAAATTGGGTGTCAATCATAATTAATTCTAGAACACGGTCAAGTCCCCTCAGGGAACTATATGTACACGGTCAAAATCTCTTCATCCACGATCAAGAACCCTCAATGTAGTATAGAATACGACCAATGCCCCCCAGTCAACTAGAAGTATATAATCACGTGTACTTTTCTGGTCGATCCTAGTATCACATATGTTCCACATTTCAATTCATAATCCATACACAATTTTTGAAATTCCACATATATTATAATGAAAGAATATTTCCACATTAATCATGTAATTGGACTAAAAATTTCTCATAATTGCATAAAATTTATTATAGTATAATTAATTTATCAATACTTAAAAACTATTTAAAATTATAAGGACTAAGTTGAATAAATGATTTTCATGGGGTCTAATTGGTAATTGCTAATACTTGAAGGATAGAAATAATATATAAAGGAAACTAGGGATTCAGTTTATATTATTTGAAATGAAAGGACTAAATGTGATATTGTAAGAAGAATGGGGACTTGACTTGCAATTTTACTATAGTTATCAATTAACTTAGAAGGTAATTATCCATTTTCTCAATTTTTAGGAAAAAAAATATAAGTAGAAAGCTAAGGCAGAGAATGTGCAAGCAGAGAAGAAAAGACAAGAAGAAAAGGAGATAGAAAGGAGGAAAAAGAAGAAGTAGGTATCGATTGTTCAAGGTTGGATTTTTCATTTCTTAATTCCTCCTTATATCGAAAAGGTATGCTAATTAAAATTTTAGGGTTTATGAATAATTGTTTATATTCAAATTTAAGCAAGAGTTAAAAGTTATTGATATGTATCTTAGGCATTAAACAAGAAGAATAATATATATTGGGAGATTAGTGTTGAAGGGAAAGAAGTGTGAAATGGGTTTGCAAATTGGAGCTTAAACATTTATATTTATTGGGTGTTTATGATAACAGACACTTGATTTAATGACTTGATGTTTGATTTCTCTATTATTCAAGTAATTTTAAGTTGTTTACGAGCAATTAGGATATACATGTGCTCTTTTTGAAATTATTCCCAGAAAGTGTTATTTATGTTAATGGTTTCGGTGATAATTTTCAATATACAGAAACAGGTGCCAGACACTGGAATTTCAATGCCGTTTTTCTCAAACCATTATTTTCTCAGATCTTACAAGTTTGAATGAAACTAAATGATAAATATTGAAGTCTAGGTATTGGATTAAATTATATATAGGGATTGTATATGTATAAGGTAGTGAATTTAAAAAAAGTATGAGTGATTAATGAATTTGATATGTGTGGTCATTAGTTNTTGGAATTTTAGTGCTGTTTTTGTCAAAACTTGACTTTCTTAGATTTTACAAGTTGAATGAAACTAAATGATAAATATGAAAGTTTAGGTATTTGATTAAATTATGTATGTGGGTTGTATATGTATAAGGTAGTGATTTTAAGAAAGTGTGAGTGATAAATGAACTTGGTATGTGTGGTGATTAGTTGGTAAATAGTTAAAGATAAATGAAATGGTTATCATACTATTCTTATTAAAATTATGAATTGAGTTTTGATACGAATAAATTTATTATTATATCAGGAGGTAACGAAGAGATCGGGACACCTTATCAGCCAAACTAATCGCCACATAAATAGCTTATGAGTAGAAAAAATTAAATGTTGTTCAATTATTGATAAATTAATTATACTAGTAAACATTTTATGCAATTATGTTAATTAATTGTTCAATTACATGATTAATGTTGAAATATTTTTTCATTATGATACATGTGGAATTTCAAAGATTATATAATGATTATTTATGAATTGAAATGTGAGACATATTAGATATTGAGATCGGCCAGAAAAGTACCCGTGATTATATATTTCTAGTCACTGAAGGGCCTGGTCGTATTCTATACTGTACTGAGGAGTCTTGACCGTGGATGGAGAGATTTTGACAGTGTACATATACATATAGCTCACTGAGGGGCCTTGACCGTGTTCTAGAATTGATTATGATTGACACCCACTTTCGTTCACTGAGGGAGCCTGAGGTCATGTCGGGGGTGTTTAGTCCAAGGGACAATCTTGATTTTTGATAACAATATATAAATGAAAAGATATAATTATTTTGAATTTTTTCATTTATTGAACTATCAACTCATATATTTTTCCATAATTTCCTTATCAGATACTAGTTGAGTTTTTGGGTATCTTTTGGAGTTGAGCCTTGATTTTGGAGTTAGATCCACCCGACAGAGTTAGTTAGTATGACTCATTTCATAGAACATGTAGTCAGTATTATGGGACACATGTTTATTTTTGGATGTCATTCTATATTACTTGTAGATAGTTGGAAGGGTTCACTATGTATTTTGCATCTATATGTACAATTCATGATATTTTCATAGTAAAAGTTTGAGAATTCGGCTTATCTCTATATTGTGTTATATTTATGTGGTTATTGAAGGAAATCATGAATTAGCATTGATATGTTATTGTCGTTGGGAGTTATATATATTTGTTTACAGGTTGGTTAGTCAAAATTAAATGACAGATAATGTAAAAATTTCATTAAAAATAATTTATAAAGTTGTATATTGTAGTAGCCTTGATGGTAGGTCCAACCTTTAGTTGGTATCTGTCATCGGCGCTTGGCGCACGTCACGTTCCACATCCACTAGCATTATTAGGAGCGGGGCGTGCTAGTTTGGAATTAGAGCATGGTTTGGAGTCAATTGGCTTGCATTGTATATGCATTATGATGTTTAGCATATTATGCATGATTGTAAGAGTCATACTTCGTGGTGACAGAATTCGAAGGCTCCAAGATATGGTACTTCGGACTCACATTGCTTCTAATAAAGATGCCCTTAGAAAGCATGAAAATAGTGGATAAGTCTAATCATCAGCTACCAGAACATCTAGGACGGGGAAATATAGCTGGGAATGATCATATTGTTGTTGAAAGAATTGCTCCTCTTGTTTCAGCTACGCGCAATACAAATAAAGATTTTAGTGTTGAAAGGGCTACAAAATTCGGGACTGGTTTTTCACAGGCATAGCTGATCCTGCAGTTGCTCAAGCATGGATGATCAAGATAGAAAGGGTATTTGAAGTCATGAGTTGCCTAGATGATCGAAAATTATGCTTCGCCACTTTCTTGTTAGAAGAAGAGGCATATGATTGGTCCAATAAGTATAGAATACATATCAAGACCCTCCTATTATTACTTGGATGGATTTTAGGCGTATCTTTTATGATGCCTATTACCCTCGTTCATATAATTATGCAAAGCAGGAAGAATTTTTGAAGTTATTAAAAGGGCAGATGTCTGTTGTAGAATATAAGATGAATTTTTAAGAGTTCTAGCAGTACTAGAATTGGACTATTGTACTAATTTCAAAAATTCCTGATATTCTGCAACAATCATCTGCCCTTGTACTAACTTTAAAAATTCCTCATGCTTTGCATCTTTATATGAATGAGGGCAATATGCTCATAAAAGATACTCCTAAAATCCGTCCAAGTAATAACAGAAAGGTCTTTATATGTGTTCTGTACAGACTGCCACCAATTATATGCCCATTCTTCTAACAAAAAGTGACAAGGTGTAATTTTTGATCAACTGGACAGCCCATGATGTCAAATACAATCTCTATCTTGATCCTCTATGCCTAAGCAATTGCAGGATCAATTATGCCTGTGAAAACTTTTGCCACCAATTTTGTAGCCCTCTTAATATTGAAATCTATATCTATATTGCGCATAGCTGAAACAACAGCAGTAGCAATTCTTTCAACAGAAATATAATCATTCTTAACTATATTTCCTTGTCATAGATGTTCTGATGGATGATAAACAGACTCATCCACTATTTTATGCTCTCTAAGGTCATTCTATCAAGAGAAATGTAAGTCTGTGGCAACATATTTTGGAGCTTTCGAGTTCTGCTACAACTAGGCATGACTTCTACAATCACACATAATATGCTAAACATTAGAATGCATATACAATGCAAGCCAATTGACTCCAAACCATGCTCTGATATCAGATTGACATGTCCCACTCCAAATACCGCTAGTGGATGCGGAATATGACGTGCGCCGATGATAGATACCAAATAAAAGTTGCACCCACATCAAGACTACTACAATATGCAACTTTTATAAATTATTTTTAATAAAATTTCTACATTATCTTCCTTGTAATTTGGACTAACCAACATGTAAGTAGATATATACAACTCTCAACAACAATATCATATCAATGTTAATTCATGATTCATTTCAATAATCACAGAAGTACAACACGACATCGAGATTCCAAAATCTCAAACTTTTACTATGAAAATATCATGAATTGTACATACAGATGCAAAATACGTAGTGAGCCCATCTACCCATCTACAAGTGATGTGGAATGACATCAAAAAATGAACATGAGTCTCAAAATACTGACTACATACTCTATGAAATTAGTCATACTAGCTAACTTTGTCGTTAATGTTCTATGAAATGAGTCATACTAGCTAACTATGTCGGGTTGTTATGGTTTGTTATGACTTTAAAATTAAGGTTCAACTCCAAAAGATGCCTAGAAACTCAGCTACTATCTGATAAAGAAATTGTGGAAAAATATATGAGTTGATAGCTCAGTGATTGGAGAAGTTAAAAAATAATTTTTCATTTATACATTTTTATCAAAAATCAAGTTTACATCATTTAACAGTCCACATAAAATCAAGTTTACATCATATAATAATAACAATAATAAAAAATTCAGACGTCCTCATAATACTGAAAAATATAATCTCATAATCATGATATAATCATCAATTGAAATCTATACCATCATCTCATCACATCAAATGTATCTGAAAATATACCAAAAATATACCATTTGATTGAAATATGTAATCTGGTCATACGTGCGTAAACTACCCATTAGGCTAAGCACTTCCGACACGGCCTTAGGTCCCCTCAATGAATGAAAGTGGGTGTCAATCATTATTAATTCTAGAACACGGTCAAGTCCCCTCAGTAAACTACATGTACACGGTCAAAATCCCTTCATCCACGATCAAGAACCTTCAATGTAGTATAGAACACGACCAATGCCCCTCATTGAACTAGAAGTATATAATCAGGGGTACTTTTCTGGTCGATCCCAATATTACATATGTTCCACATTTCAATTCATAATCCATACACAATTTTTGAAATTCCACATATATTATAATAAAAGAATATTTTCACATTAATCATGCAATTGGACAATTAATTCACATAATTACATAAAATGTATAAAAGTATAATTAATTTATCAATACTTGAAAAATATTTAAATTTTCCACTCACAAGCTATCTACATGACGATTAGTTTCGTTGATAAGTTGTCCCGATCTCTTCATGACCTCCTGATATAATAATAAATTTATTCAGGTCAAAACTTAATTCACAATTATAATAAGAATATGATAACAATTTCACTCATCTTTAATTATTTACCAACTAATCATCACACATATCAAATTCATTAATCATTCATACTTTTTTAAAATCACTACATTATACATATACAGACCTATACATAATTTAATCCAATAGCTAGACTTCAATATTTATCATTTAGTTTCATTCCAACTTTTTTTGCTTTCACATTCTTTGCCTTAGCTTTCCCTTTTTCCCCAAAAAGTTGAGAAAAATGGATAATTACCTTCTAAATTAATAGATAACTAAGTAAAATTACAAGTCAAGTCCCCGATCTTCTTACAATATCACATTTAGTCCTTTCATTTCCAATAATGTAAAATAAATCCCTAGATTCCTTTATCTATTATTTCTAGCCATTCAAGTATTATCAATTACCAATTAGACCCCATGAAAATACTTTATTCAACTTAGTCCTTATTTGACTTTGACTTTGGCGTTTGAATTACATGACTTTAACTATAAATGAATGAGATGTAACAAGACATGCTATCATTCCACCTAGGAAAGAAAGAGAAATTTAGTTACTTAAATATTATATTTAATATATATTTTTTGATACTAACCAAGAAATTACACATTAATCAAATCATCAGAAACCAAGGGCAAAAGGAACAAC
>CAIGRB010144765.1:0-10093 GCA_903798255.1 Fraxinus quadrangulata
TCGTTACCGATCACGTGCTTGGTCGAACACATTCAGAGTATTATGCAGAGGTGGTTTTATGAACATCGAACCCAAGCAACCGCATACAATACAGTACTGTCATCGAGGATGGAGAGCAAGTTACGGACAACATTCGAAGCCGGTACTAGGCTTCTAGCTCATGTATTGACAAACAGTTTAACACAGGTTGGAATCTCCAATGACACGGACATGGCAGACTTTTCTGAAAACACGTGCACCTATCGTGATTTCCAGCTAAATCGTATGCCATGTGTTCATGCAACACGTGCTGCTTGCTTGAAAGGTAGGTCATTATACGATCTATACTCCCTTTACTACACATCATAATACTAGAGAGGTACCTATAGCGAAGCAATGTATCCCGTTACGCAGGAAGTGGACTGGGTTGTTCCGAATGAAATTACAAGTACTCATATTTTGCCACCTGTTGTGCGTCATCCTCCAAGTAGACCACCCACACGACGTAAGAGATCCAGATATAAGTCTAACACACGACTCAGGAAATGCACTCGCTGCGATAGAGTTGCTCATAACCGGACAACATGTTTGCACCCCGCTGTAACACAATCGATTTGAACATGCATCATCTCCAAAAAATGTTGAATTAGTATGTTAAATGTTCCCCAATTGCGTTGTAAATCTGATGTTATGTTATCGTTTTATTTTTATTATCGTTTGTCGATGTTATTACTCGTTAAGTTCACATATTATCTTTCTGAACTTGCATTATTATTTCCAATTTATATTATCATTCGACATTACATTATCATTGGCGATCGATTATCATTTGCAGACAGCAGTAGACATGTTTTCATTTACAACTAAAATACGGATCCATTGACATATTATTGCATGACATCCCAACAGAGACAATCAACAGTTCATCTGTCGTTCTCGACAGATTATCTCTGTCGTTATCGACAGTTGGCACAGACTACAAACTGTAACTACACATTTTGAGGCATAAGGGACATGTTGTTGCTGACCCTTTGGTGAAGACTGTTACCAAAATTATCCCTGACAAAAGTGAATACAAAAGAACTTTGCACTTATTCATTTGTACACAACCATATACAACTACCTCCCACCTCATTCGTTGTCGACGTTTGAACTTTCTCCCTCACTGACTTCATCAAAATCATCCAAGCTTATGAAAATTATCTTAGGAGGTGCAACGTCACCCACCACTCATCATCATCGGATTCATCTTTGTATCGAACCATGTACTGGAACCCCTCATTGAGCACAATGTTCGGTGACTGCGATGCTTCACTTGCAACTTTGTATAGGTTGGGAAAAGGCACATGGAAAATGGCATGAGAGTAGAGAAGGTTGATATCCTCATCGTCCGAAGAAATTATGATTGGACATAACGGGGATGAATCGGGTATTGGCG
Source organism: Fraxinus quadrangulata (assembly GCA_903798255.1). Classification (NCBI taxonomy): domain Eukaryota; kingdom Viridiplantae; phylum Streptophyta; class Magnoliopsida; order Lamiales; family Oleaceae; genus Fraxinus; species Fraxinus quadrangulata. The sequence goes on from CAIGRB010144765.1 coordinate 1,418, forward strand.
ATGGATCATTTAGGTTGAACGGTTCGTTGCTTCCCGTGGACGAAGCCATTAGTAGCATGCAAATGCGATGGGCGAAACTATTTATTTATGAAGTTTTCATGTGTAACTCACTTATTTAGTAATGCCATTATTTTTATAATGAACTTCTTTGAAGGAAGCAACTACGGCGAGTTACTACAGAACCACCAAATCACATCTCAAACTTAATTTCACTACCCATTGGTGTGTTTCTTCAAGGTCTGATTGTACCATTACGACTTAAACTTTGTACATAATTTATGACATTTGTAAATTTTAATGTGCATACTATTTTCTCTTCAAAAAAACCTGCATGTAGTTGTTGGCACTTAATTCCCATTATGACATTTGTACGCTAAGAGCTGGTATTGTCCTATGGGATTTTTACATACTTCAAAAAATCGATGCACCAATAGGCAATGAACTATGACTCGCAAAAACCATGCATCAACTGAAGTGTTGATCCGGATTCGTGAACATGTTTATTCCTTACATGTCTTCACATTCCAACCATAAAATAGTACCCCAACTTTAGAGAACATGGATAACATGTGCAACATTTTGCCATACACATAAAAATCTTTAAGTCACTGTTGAAGGATCCATGGTCCCTAAGTCCACATTCGACATCATTATAACAATTTTCCTACTAGTCTTACATAATTCCCAAGTTTACAATACGTGAAATTTAAGCAACTAAGTGGAAGATTATACATGAATGTACCCCAACAATGTTTATCCGTGTGAAGACCCAATTGGAGATCTATAACTGTATTGATTTATTTATTTTAATACATATCGTTTCACAAACTTTCAACAAATTGTAGTTGTACTATTATCACTCATATAACCAAAAAATTATATAAAACAAGCTTGTATCTATATAATAGTAAAAGTGAAATATAATTGAAAGACTGATGCTAAGTAAAAGAAAATGAGATGGGACAATTCTACCGTTGCTAAGTGTTAAAATAACATTCATCAAGACAATTTTTTGGCATCACCACCAAGTCTTGCTAACACATAACATAAAAATTGTCTTTATTTTACATGATTATGAATCCAAACTCAATTTTTCAAATTCAATTTCCAACACAGCGTTTACTCACTTATTTCTTTGATCTCTTCCTTGCCCATCTGGTGTACGGAGTCATGGTTGACGTTGCAGGCAGTCAAAGGCGTGTCGATGGGCATTGCTTAAGCAAAAGTACGATGGCGTCAAACCAACCATAATATCATTTAGAGTTGAAATTCTTCGTATAAAATTGTAACAATTTTGCAATAGTAGTCATTTACAGTAATCCTTCTCTTTTATCCAAAATTAATAACTATTGCTATGTAACATAAAATTACAAATTTGAACCCCAACATCTGTCGAGAATGATTGCGGCTAACTGTTAGGAACGACAGTTTACTAGTCCACATTTCACCCATCTGTCGAGAATTACTGAGGTGAACTATCGGGAGTGATAATTATCAGTTGTGCCATTTTTGTAGGGATATAAACTGCTGAAAAATTCACTTTTTATAACATTTAATAAAATGTATGATTAAAACGTTAATAAAAGTTGTATTATTACAAAAATGTAAGATTAAAATTAATTGTCGATTTTGAATTCAATTTTAATTAACTTTTTTAGCTAATATTATTCGAGAGCTACTTTAACTACCCAATTCACAATTTTCATTACGTTTTTCCTATGCATATACTCGTATATCAGGTAGATTCCTAACAATTTGGTATTAGAGCCAGGTCGTCCTTTAATGGAGACCCAGTACAAGCAATTGGAGAATGCCATGGCTAATCTAAATGAGTCTCAAGTGGCACTAAAGGAAGCTACTGAATAGACGTTCTTGCGATTTCAAGCGGAGTACCAACAGACCATGGAAGCCTTAACCCAATAGATGAGACACTCTCCACTCATATGGAAACCCTAGTGAAGCAGCAAGGCAAAAAAATTGAAGAACAAGCAAATTCAAACCCCATAGCCAGAGTGGATTTTCCTTGGTCTATTACTCACAATAGGCTTCTGTTACTAATCAACTCTTTTAAAGGGCTATTAGTTAAGGTCGCCAATGGAGATGCTATTTACAGTTCTGAGAAGTGTTCTAATCTATCCCTCAAGATGTAGGGTAAAACCTACATCGCAGATTTCTCCATGCTTACTTTGGGCTGTTGTGATGCAGTCATGGAAGTAAGAATACTAAGTTTGGTAGAGCTAACATGATGAAATCTAAGGGAATATCAGTTGATTCCCCATTTGGAAATGCCTTTTTGTTCCACTAACTCTATTCCATGTCCACAAATCCAATCCATACTCCAACAGTTTCCTATAGTGTTTGAAATACTTAATTAACACAATCCCAAATCTTTAATTACATCCTTCAATGCTCTATTCCACCCTCTCCATCCTTCTCTATAAATATATTTTCATATATTCATCAAACTTCTCATATACACAGGAACAATACATAAGCACAATGACTACAATTAGTTTGATACCAAAATCGACACAAATCACTTTTTTTCCCGATGCACAACATTCAGAATAGTAAAACTTTTTAAAAAAAGATAGGCATTGCAAAAAAATCGCTTACCTTTCGCAGTGATAGTAGACAGAGATTTTGGTGAGAGGAATGACTTCAAGGTGCCTTTTTCTTCCGGCGAACCCAATGAGTGAGGAGAGTGAGTTCAGGGTTGGTTTATTCCTTTTTAGACGTGCGGTAGTCGACAACAATGGTGAGTTCCGGCGAATCGAATAAGAGGGGGGTCAGTGCAGGGATTGCTTTCTTCTCTTTGGACGGCAATAGTCCACGACAATGGAGACTTCTGGCGAATGTAATGCAAGGAGAGTGAGCAAGAAAAAGGTTCGAATGAGAGGAGAGTAAGCAGAGCCTACGTTTTTCTTTTTTGGGAGGTGGAGTGAGTTTAGAGATTTAGTTTTGTTTTTGTTTTTATTTCCATAAAGTACACATTCCTGATACATAATATTATTAAAGATATATTCATGAAAAATTCAAGAAACAAATTTTGTTAGAATTACAAGTATAATGTTTGTTATAATCAAAACAAGTGGAGCTATAAATCATAGGTCAACATACACACAATTGGAGAATGCCATGGCTAATCTAAATGAGTCTCAGGTGGCACTAAAGGAAGCTACTGAATAGATGTTCTTGCGATTTCGGCGGAGTACCAACAGATCATGGATGCCTTAACCCAATAGATGAGACACTCTCCACTCATATGGCCACCCTAGTGAAGCAGCAAGGCAAAAAAATTGATGAACAAGCAAATTCAAACCCCATAGCCAGAGTGGATTTTCCTTGGTCTATTTCTCACAATAGGCTTCTGTTACTAACCAACTCTTCTAAAGGGCTATTAGTTAAGGTCGCCAATGGAGATGCTATTTACAGTTCTGAGAAGTGTTCTAATCTATCCCTCAAGATGTAGGGTAAAACCTACATGGCAGATTTCTCCATGCTTACTTTGGGCTGTTGTGATGCAGTCATGGAAGTAAGAATACTAAGTTTAGTAGAGCTAACATGATGAAATCTAAGGGAATATCAGTTGATTTCCCATTTGGAAATGCCTTTTTGTTCCACTAACTCTATTCCATATCCACAATCCAATCCATACTCCAACAGTTTCCTAAAGTGTTTGAAATACTTAATTAACACAATCCCAAATCTTTAATTACATCCCTCAATGCTCTATTCCACCCTCTCCATCCTTCTCTATAAATATGTTTTCATATATTCATCAAACTTCTCATATACACAGTAACAATACATAAGCACAATGACTACAATTAGTTTTATACCAAAATCGACACAAATCACTTTTTTTTTCCCGATGCACAACATTCAGAACACTAAAACTTTTAAAAAAAGATAGGCATTGCAAAAAAATCGCTTACCTTTCGCGGTGATAGTAGACGGATATTTTGGTGAGGGAAATGACTTCAAGGTGCCTTTTTCTTCCGGCAAACCCAATGAGTGAGGAGAGTGAGTTCAGGGTTGGTTTATTCCTTTTTAGACGTGCGATAGTCGACAACAATGGTGAGTTCTGACGAATCGAATAAGAGGGGGGTCAGTGCAGGGATTGCTTTCTTCTCTTTGGACGGCAGTAGTCCACGACAATGGAGACTTCCGGCTACTGTAATGCAAGGAGAGTGAGCAAGAAAAGGGTTCGAATGAGAGGAGAGTAAGCAGGGCCTACGTTCTTCTTTTTTGGGAGGTGGAATGAGTTTAGAGATTTAGTTTTGTTTTTGTTTTTATTTCCATAAAGTATACATTCCTGATACATAATATTATTTTGATACATATTTTCTCATTCATGTCAAATCTCATTTAATGAATGGTATGTAAGGTATTNACATTCCTGATACATAATATTATTTTGATACATATTTTCTCATTCATGTCAAATCTCATTTAATGAATGGTATGTAAGGTATTTAATTTATCTACATGGGCAAAAATGTCAAAAAATGACAATCTTGCACATACTTTAAAAATATGACATTTTGGTAAATGCGAAGACAAATATTGACATTTAGTGTAATTTCCTCTTTATATTTATTTATTAAGATTTGCTCGTGGATTAAGAAATGAGAGAGTGCACTGTTGTGTGTAGTATGAATGCTTGCTTGACACGAAAATCTTCATTTGAATCTAATCCAGAAGCAAAGATGAAATGGATGGAGTCTGTTCATCTTCTTACTAATTTTTTTTTTTTTACTTTTTCTAAAAATTATTCTGTGGAATAATAAGGAATTTACCTTTTTGTCCTATTTAAATATAATCAAAATACATTTTTTAATAAACTAACGGTCAATGTCAAATGGATGAGTCCATCCATTTGGACCCCAGGTTCTAATTTTCCAAATGTTTGGGACCGTTATTGCAATTTTTCCTTAATTTAAATTTGAAACTTCGAACATAAAAATAAAAGTTTTGGGACCCCCACAGTCTTTGTATGAAAGGTTTGGGACCCTGGTACAATTTACCCTAATAAAAAACGAACTTACAAATATAATTGGGGAATTATTTTAAACCAATACTGTAGTGACACGAGCTCTGCCTTCTATTCAATGGGTGGCACGAGTGCACATTCTATACTTCACGGCCTCCTCGACAGCGCCAACACAAACCGCAGCCCGCCACCGCCCACCAGTCTCAAGGCCTTAACTACCTTAATACTTAATCATGTCCGCTTCGGTGGCCTCGCAAAAGCCGTCTCCATACTCTACTCCTCCACCGTCGCCTTGCCCTTTTCTCTCTACGCCCACCTTTTTCAAATTTGTGTTTCACAAAAAGCCATTGTCGAGATACGGAAACTGGAATCTCACCTAATCATGTGGAATCCGAATCCACCAATCTTTTTGCTTAATAGGGCAATAGAAGGTTATGGTAAGTGTGGCTGTTTGGATGATGCCAAGGAACTGTTTGACCAAATGCCCAAAAGAGATGGTGGGTCATGGAATTCAATGATTACTGCGTATTCACAGAACAGGAAGGCGGATGAAGCTCTAGGTTTGTTTTCAAGGATGAGGAGGGAAGGAGTTTTTGCGAGTGAGGTTACTTTTGCGAGCGTCCTCGCGTCATGTGGCACCTTGTTGGAGCTGTGGCTATCGGGGCAAGTGCATGGGCTTGTTGTGAAATATGGGTTTTGTGGGAATGTTATTTTGGAGAGCTCGCTTGTGGATGTATATGGGAAATGTGGCAAGATAAGTGAAGCGAGGAGGATGTTCGATGAGATTGATAATCCGAACGATGTCTCGTGGAATGTGATTGTTAGGAGGTATTTTGAGATGGATGAGGGAAATGAGGCAGTGAAGATGTTTTTCAAAATGATTAGGATGAATGTGAGGCCGTTGAGTTTTACTGTGTCCAATGTCCTTCGTGCTTGTTCGAGTTTTCAAGGGCTTAAGGAAGGGAATCAAATTCATGGATTTAGTATCAAGATTAATGTGGAAGAGGATGAGGAGGTAACAAATACTCTCATTAGCATGTACGCAAAGAGCGGAGATTTGGCAGGTGCCAGGACAGTCTTCGACCTATCTTGTTCCCGAAATTTGATTAGTTGGACGGCAATGGTGTCTGGGTATGTGAGGAGTGGGCAAACGAGGGAGGCCAGGGAGCTTTTCAATCAGATGCCAGAGCGAAATGTGATATCATGGAATGCAATGCTGGCGGGTTATGTGGGCTCCTTTGAGTGGGACAAAGCATTAGACTTTGTTATTCTGATGCGTAAACGGACTAAGGACATCGATCATGTCACTCTCGGGTTAATTTTGAACATATGTGCTGCAATTCCAGATGTTGAATTGGGGAAACAGGTTCATGGATATATCTATAGGCATGGTTTCTATTTCAATCTCTTTGTGGCGAATGCACTTCTGGACATGTATGGAAAGTGCGGTAAATTGAGGAGTGCTAGAGTTTGGTTCTGTGAGATGAGCCATTTGCGAAATAATGTTTCATGGAATGCTTTATTGACAAGCTATGCTCGTCATGGAATGAGTGAACAAGCCATGATGATTTTTTGGAACATGTTAGAAGAGACAACGCCAAGCATATATACCTTTGGAACAATTTTGGCTGCTTGTGCAAATATATTTGCACTTGAGATTGGTAAGCAGGTTCATGCATTTATGATTAGAAATGGTTACGATATGGATGCTGTGGTAAGAGGAGCTTTAGTTGATATGTACTCCAAATGTCGTTGTACTGAGTATGCTCTCAAAGTTTTTGACGAGGCTACTTCAAAGGACGTGATACTTTGGAATTCCATGATTTTGGGTTGTTCACATAATGGAAGGGGTGACAAAGTACTCGAATTGTTTGCATCCATGGAGGTGCAAGGTGCTAAGCCAGACCATGTCACCTTTCAAGGAATCTTGCTTGCTTGTATTTCCGAAGGCCGGATTGAGTTGGGTCAGCAGTTTTTCAAATCGATGACCGATAAACACTGTCTGATACCTCGTTTGGAGCATTATGAATCCATGATTGAGCTATACGGTCAGTATGGATGTATAGATGAGCTTGATCATTTTATAAATGAGATGCCATTTGAGCCCACTGCCCGTATGTTGATCAAAGTTTTTGATTACAGTCGAAAATATAGGTGCTTGAAACTGGGAGAATGGGCTGCTGATCAACTTAATAAATTAAATCCTCCTGTTCCATTCCAATTCGAAATCATTGACAACAAATGATTGATAAACAAATACTCAAAGAAGTAGATCAAAATTTTGCATCGCTCATCCGCATACTATAATACCCAACATATGTCTGAACTGTTAACAGATTACGAGTCTGGGTGATTCTAAATTCTGGAGAACTCCCGGAAGAGAAAAGTGAAGTGGCATAAGTGAAAAACCGTTTGGGTTTGAATTTTCACAGCACATGAATGGCTTCCTTTAGTTGCATTTCATATTTTGTCTATGAAGTACAACCTTCCTGAACAGCAGAAATTTCACGTGGATTGGGGAAGGTGTTGCACGAGGTAGAAGTGGCTTGATACTGATATGAACACTGCGAGCTTTTTCAGCAACATAAACTGTGTAAGCAGCTCAACTCCGGTGCATATTTTTTATGATTAATTTGGTGTCTGCATTCAAATATTTTCATGTGGCTTGCATTCATTACTGATCAAGAGATATATCTTGGGGTAGAGTTCTGATTGCCGGTCCCACAGATAAATTTCGACCAACTTCTCAGTCTCAGAAATATTGAACTGCCCTATTGCAAACTTTGGACTATAGCTTTCATGGTGTAGAAACAAAGATTTTCGCACACTGAATCAAAACCGAATTCAAGGTATTCTTTCACTTCAATTATGTCACTTTTTGCCAATGTGTTTATTATTTGACTGCATAAAAAGTGTCCAAAATTTTGTAAATAAGCTGCAGGGGATTTTAACTTTAACAGTACAGTCAATTCTACTGGGAACTTTCTTGGTGGAAACTGGTAGATAATTATAGCAGAAAATATCGTCAATTGCTCGAGATTTTTTATTTTTTTCCGGGATTCTAATTGTACTTTTATACTTGATTAGGATGTAAGGGCTGCTGTTTCGAGAAATTCAATGCTGAGGTTCTTTCCTGTCTGAAATTATCTGCTGTTTTGAGATGCAAGTATTTGAAATCAAAGGCTATGTCTAGAATTCTGCAAGCTGCGAGGCAAGTCTTGATTAATAATAAGAGGATGCAAATCTTGATCAACAATCTAGTTTGTTATGAATTGGGTTGCCTCATAATTCTTTGGCCAGTTGATTGTGTTGGGCCAGTGTTGATCCAGATCTTTGGCCCAAATGTTATTACTTGGTTGATAAGTCGTGCTTGCATTTTCTTTCATTTATCAATTTTCTTGGCTTTGTGATCTAGCCCTACACTTGGCCAGATCTCCACCGTTGGTGAAAGTTCCTGATCTCCCTGCCTTAAAATGATTCTCGAAGCTTCATTTTCTTTGTAACTGTTCACTGACTTTGAGATGTTTTCTCTCTGTGTGATTAGGGTTCATCTCTTTCTCTCTGTCATTTGTAAATCTAAGTGATTTCTGTATAATTTGAATGATAGGCAGTGAGTGCACTTAATGTATATTCGATGAGATTGTGTATAATTTCTAAGTGATTTTGAGGCGAGAGAAATA
>CAIGRB010144775.1:0-20091 GCA_903798255.1 Fraxinus quadrangulata
GCCTTCTTTTTTTTTTTCTCATTCTCTTTGAACCTTTGACCCTATTTATAGGGAAAAATTCGTGACCAATTTTGGTAACCACTCAATTAATTCAATTATAATAATTATAATTGAATAATTGTGAATTTTGAAATAGTGGGTTGGATTTTTAAAATTTTATGGGCCTTAGTAAGTTTTAATTTAGTAAACTTAATTGTGCCAGTTATTTAAATTGACCAAACTCATCATTTGTTATTTTATTTATTTGTTTACTTTTTTTATGTCACAGGTACAAAACCAATTAAATTGCAACTTCCAATCATGATTAGGACTAGGATTTCAACATTGTAATCCTACTAGTAATGCACTACATACCTCTATAAATATATCATTACAATTCATTATTAAGGTACGTTTTGACATAATTTTCAACGTATATTTTTTCTCAAATTCTATCTCTAACTTAAGTAACGGATGGGCGACGAAGACACACTTCGACGTCTTTGTTTCAGGTACCGAGAAATCTCGTCCGTGCTCGTTTTTAATTATCAAGCTCGAAAATCAATAGGTACGATTATTTATAACACTAATAATAATTATTGTAAGGTCTTCTCGTCCACAACAAGGATCATTCTAGAAAGAACGTACGTATTAATTTATTCATGGTATGTCATGATTTCTTTTTCACGATCTACTCTAAATCTGCTTTATTGGTAACGGCTCTTTAGAAATGACAAAAATTGCTTCAAAGTGTTTGTCACACAGCTGCCAGTCACTTGCAAGTTGCAAAATCTTTCTAACCACAAAATCAAGTATTTGAATCTTTTGTTTACTTGTCTTAACATTAGATATTCATGATCTTTTGTCTGGATTATTGAAACTAAAACCCACACAACTCTTTAACAGAGACATCCATTAAGTATTTAGGAGTTACGACCCTTTATGCAAATTGACACGAACACTTTCGACTTATAAATTGTGAATTTATAACTGTAAGTGTACGATCATATTTTTTTTTTTACAAATTGATTGTATGTACGAGTTTATAATTACTTGGACACGTCTTCAATCAACCTACCAAATACATGGTCTTCAATTAACAACTTGGATACTTCATTCTCTCTTTACGAATTTTTATAATAATTTATTGATTTAAGCATCGCAACATTTTGATTTTTTTTTATTAGTATTTAAGACTATTGGGCAAAGTTGAATTCAAATAAAGTGGCCACAACGCTAATTATGTTCTACACCAAGAAGTTAAGATTTGATTTCTAAGTTTTTAACTTTCATGCACCATCTCTTTGCAAGTCAATTTTATGTGCGCGTTACATCTATCGTGATTATTACAATTGGTCTAACGACTACTTTGGTGATCACCTAGATTGGAATATAAGTCGACGTTTTTGAAAAGTGAGATAAGAGGTAATTATTTTACTTGTATCTCACATCATTAAGATCAGATTTCATTTTTAGGTTTATAATCATTTCATCAATCTCCCTTTATAAGTCAAAATTAAGTGTGAATTTCAACTAAACATAGTTATTACAACAATTATATCTCTAAATTTTATAGTTATAAATTGATTTTTACTCATTTTTTTATATTTAAAAGTATACACATTACTCATTTTCGGGTCTTACAAACAATTAATGGATCTTATGAAATCGTAGATCGTAATCATAACACTCCACGTGAAGAAAACGGACAAAGAACAAATTGGTCAAGGCTTGTCGATTTCACATTAAAAGTTCAAGAAAGTAGTTATTTATTAGGAATTTTTGTAGATTAAAAAAAAAAAAAGACAAAAAGACAATAAAAGTCTTCCAAGCCTTTGAAAATGATGTTACAATGTACATTAGCACAAGGTTTGATTACCTTTTATAACGTTGAATAGAAACAATATTTCATGAGGTATTGTTTCTGTCACATTTTACTTTGCAAAATGGGGAAAACCTAATTTTCAACAAGATATTGGAACTGATATATTCGCACAACATCTTAGAAAATTTTGTCATGATTTTTGTCCAAAAATATTCTTAGCATTCTTTTAAAACGAGGGACAAATATATAGTCTTAATTTTTATTTATTTATTTTGACTTAAAAATATGGTGGGCAAAAAGTCTTTTTACTTCAATTTGACGAAAGTTTTGGATAAAAATCATTATTATAAACAACTTTTGTTAATTTGAGAATAAGTTTATTAAATGAATGTAATACTAAATAAATATTATGAACTTTTCATACAATTAAAATGTTGAACATCTCTTAAATTAAAATTAGAGTATTTGATGTGTTCTCTCAAATTCCCTTTTGATCTAATCTCAATATTTACTTTTTAAATCAACGAGTCTTGATTGTCGATTCTCGATATTCTTAAAAATCAACAGGTCTTTGACCTATTATTCTTCATTTGTGCATTCCCGTGCATCAGAAAGGAAATCAATTTGTATGAACACTAAATATACATTATTTTCACACGTCACAAATAAGTGATATATACATACATACATTGTCTCTCTTCTACAAACAAACTTCTGTAGTCTAATGAAACATAATTCTCAATATCTACAAAATAATTGAGATGCAGGATTCAACCTGATATAAGTCCTCAAAAGGTCTCTCATGTGGCAAAAGTATAATTTCATTCTAATGCCATCTGAAACAAGAAAAATTCAAAGAGAGAATTAGCTAAGCTTAAAAGGTATACGTATAAGTAACTGAATAAGTTACTTTCTTTGATGGTAAGATACGAAAATTATTTTCAAACTAAGTCACTTTTTTACTAGAAGTAAATAAAGGGCAACTTTACTTATTAGAGCTTAGATAGACACGCTCCTATCTTGAATAGTTCCGTTATTAAATGCTATATTTCATATACCTCACGAAGCATCAAATAAGTTGCACAACAGCAGCTATTCGCAATGCACCATTTTGGAGGAGATCTCCGAGCTTATCGAATAACAAAGCTGTTCGCCAACCCCATCCCTTGGGCGCTTTTGGTAGAAGTGTTCCTGTTTGTTTAAAGCTCCCAAACACCATCACTTCTCTTTTTGACGGACAAATCAACTGAAAATAAAGGAACACACACATTGGCCTTCAACAAATTACAAAATATTCTAGCGATGAATACTTTAGAGTCTGTAAGTTCACCTGATATCTAGCAGTCATCTTCTCGCGAGTATCCACGTACAAATGGACCTGAAATCATGGAAAATGGGAGATATAGAATTCTAATGAATTATGGACGAGCCTTGTTGGTTTTATTTTCGCTACAAAGAAAAACGAAGAAAGGTAAAACTCACAAGGACTACACTTGAAAGGGTAAAATAGATGGAACATCCTCTGACAATTTACTTAAAAAAAAAAAAAAACACAAACAAATCCACGTTTCAACGAACTGAAAGAAAGTAGAAAGTGACCTTTCTTAGTGGATCACTGATATCTGCCTTCCTGCGGTGGAGAAACAGACCTGAGGGGAAGATAATAATATGATTTGCTCCATTCAAAGAAAGTAACAAGAAGACAAATTTTAGTATGATTCAAACTTCAAAGGTTTCCGCAAGTACCAAGCGTACGGCGTCCTTGAGGATCTTCATCACTAAAAGCCTGAACACTAACCTATAAGATGCAAGAGTCCAAAAATTTGTTTGATACCAATAAAAGGAAATGAATAAAGACTCTTCAATATAAAGAGAGGGAAAAAAATAGAAAATTGATTTGGCTGTATTCAAAAACCTTCCACAAGGAACCAGCATAGAAAACTTCAGGAGAGTGCTTAACTTGTCCATCACTGAGCCTGTGCACATCCTGAAACTCAACCCTGAAAACCAGTGGAGGATGATAAAAAATTATACCTCTGGGTCTGTAAATTCATTCTAGCAATTAATAAACATCAAATTAGAGAAAACAGCTGCTGGGTTTACATCTTTCCAAGCATAAGTTTCACCCACTTGGAATAAACCCTCAAATGGTTAAACAAAGATATATATGTCAACAGCAATGCTAACCATTCAGTAATTTCTTTTGTTCTAGAACTTACAACTCTGTCTGAAAAGAAAGTGACTAATCAAGTGAAACAATCAAAATTTACAAAGTGACTAGTAGCTTAACCATCAATCTTACAATCCCCTCAACCAGTTAGACATTCAGTCAAATATACTCACCTTAATCAGTTCTTAAAATTGCAAATAGGAAGTTTTCAAAGCATATATGTCAACAGCAATGCTAGAAGAGAGGATGGCTTACGAAAATCGGAAAGGAGGGAAGTGACTCAAGGGTGTCTTCAGATCTAATGATATCGAGCTATTAGCATTCTCCCACTCAATCCCAATGGCATGCTCAGATGAGTCCATCATTTGCACACTAACCGAGGATCCTGCTAGTCTTCTTTGCTGATCTGTCTCGAAATCTCGTTCCATATGCTCCCCCAGAATGCTAGATACACTATTTGCTCCCTCACTGAGCCCAACCAAAGCTGTCAATCCATCACCGGCAAAGTCCCCATTGTTGTCACCTCTATTCTCTGGATCATCATTACCAAGAGCTTGCTGACTGTGCCGGTTGCCCATACCAAATGGTACACGAGAAAAGACATAACGAGTTGGAGGCCAAGCAGCTGCAGGCACAACAGTTGTTCCACGTCCAATACCAGCTAGCCCATCATTAGGCCCCCTGACATGTACCCCTACAGGCCTAAAAAGGTTATTTCTCTCTCCTTGGGCAGAATTAGTTACATATACATGCCCTATATCATTGGATAAATTATTGTGGTCATGCTCTTGCGTGTAGTATCCACTTGCTGCAACTCCACGTGAATACCCAAATGGTTGCCTGCACGTGCATGCCATACTCCCAAGCCAACAATTCTTGCACGTATCTGTACCAATTTCTTGCACCCGCTGGCTTAAGAGCATCTACAATATGCATGCAATTTACAAAGAGACAATAAACCTAAGGTATATCTAAATGATTGAAATTATTTAAATTTAAGTGTTGAAAGCTCAAGACTTGTGACGTGGACAGATCTGCATGAAATAGTTCAACAACTTTGTAAATTCTCTTAAAGTTGCACATCATAAAAATTGTTAGGGACGTTAGGCATATTTCTGCATTAATCAAATTCATGAAATATGACTGAAGTCCAACTTCTTAGTTTGCAAAAAACAAATAACCAATAATGATCATCATCTGCTGAGCGTGAATAGTAGAGAAAGCACACAGTATGCAAGAATTCAGTTATGCACCTGCAACCACAAACCATCATTCACAGCTTTGCAAGGGAAACCTATTTCTTCAAGTCGTTTTCTCACATTCAAGAGCGCCTCAAAGGACATGTTACAATATAAAAGAGAGCCTCCTTCAAAAATGTTGACAAAAGCATCATAATCTTCCCTGCTCACCCCACATTGACGTTTTAGGCAAGTTTTCACCTCTCTTCTGCCCACAATCCTACCACCCCATGACAGAGGCTGCATGTTGCATCTTCCCCATTCATTGGGTATCAGCATATTACAGGAAGAGTTCATAGACATGCAGTGAATTTGATCTCCTGGAGGCCAACAGTTGTTCAATTGGTAGCTTGAATCTTCATCAGATGGCCCTTCCATGGTTACACCATTGCCCATCGATCCACTCATTCCACCGCCAATTGGCATATTTAGATAAGAACATGAGGTGCTAACTTCATCCGCGTATGCTTTGTTACTTGCTGAAGGTCGTTCAGTGCTGATTTGGTATCTTGACTCCAAGTTTGATTGACTGCATGCTGACTTTTGCACTTGTTGCTTACAGTTGGCAGAATCAGAATGGGAATCCATGACACAGTCCACAAGCTCAACCAAGATATTATGAGCAGTATAGTGACTTTCAACTTCATCTTTTAATTTTCCGAAACCTTCAGATTCCAGCATGTCTTTAGCGCTCCCATCAACTTTTCCCGTCTTTATATAAGAATCGGAACGAATACTTGTTACCGCATCAGAATTTGAACTTCCTTGCTCATGGTGTTCTGCTTTGCAGAGAGTACCTTTTGCAAGAAGAATGTATAATGCCAGCTCAAACCTGCATCAGAATTATCAGTAGTTGTTGTAAAAAACAAATTACAGGCATCTGACTTTCCTCACCGTTTCTCTTCACTAGGCACCCATAATTCATCTGAGGTGAGCAAAGCATGTAATGTTTGAGGAGAAAGTTTTGGAAGCACCTAATATTTATAAAAGGTTAGATGCAACACGTTAACATCCTAACAAGGAAAACATGTGTACATTTTGTCTCCACAACCAGAAGACAAAAGGAAACAATTGCCAAAGTTCATATAACATCACTTTCAAAATATTTTCAACACTCACCTCTTTCAATTCCCTGGCACCACTTTGACAGAGGTATCCCCAGCAAGCATTTCTAACTCGCTCTCCATGTATACCATAATCTTGGTTCTCAGCAAAAACCTAATTCAGAATGGGCATGAATACATAATAAATGTGGTTTGTATCCAATGAACAGTGAATGCTATAACGCTTAAAATTTTAGACCTGATACGCTAAGAAGTTTGAAGTCCATAATTCAGATATGATGAAATCCGTGCAAATTGCGCATAAATCCTGCACATAAAATATCAAAGATGTAATTTCATGCATGGGGAGCCAATTGATGGTCAAGCAAAATTCAGGCCACAGGGCTCCACTCCACATGCTTGACCAAAGAAACTTTGAAAAAGTGACTGATCTAGTTCAGATGGTCTGAGAATTTTTTTTTTTTTTTTGGTCAATATTTGGTTGATGCTAAATCTTTAATTTGGTGCGAGGAAAATCATTCTGGAATGCTGAATAGTCCATGAAATTATCATATAATATTGACTTGAGATTAACTCTTGGCAACTTGCAGAACCTCATAATTTTAGCGTTGATATCATAACTCGTTCTCCAAACATCCTACGGGACCCAAGCCTACTGACACAAGAATAATGTATTTGAAAACTCATTCCTAAATCAATGGGCATTAACACATCAAAATGGAACCCTCTATCAAACTAAAAGGACTCGTAGAAGTTATATCCTCAATGATGAAGGATCTTAAATTCATCAAAGTTCGGAAACAGGAAAAATGAATACTTTGGTTACAGACCAGTTTCCTATAAGCCAGAATAGAGAGTAGAGGTGAAGAATCCATCCATTTCACTGGAGTGAAGTGCAAAATTGCTTTTGCATAAACTGAATCTCTAACCAGCAATGATGATTTAATAGGAGGTGGGTATTTACGGTTAGCACTGGATACCTGAAGATCAAGAAAAGATGCAACAGCTAGAACTCGAAATGCATTATTCTCGTCAAGCTTAGGGTGGTGTCCATAGAGATATGCCAAAGCTGTAGCCATTGCATCCCCATCTACATTGTTATCATCCACATGCAAGGTCAGAACAGGAGCATTGGCTTCTTTCCAAGGGCCCTGAAGCATGTTTCTGTAGATTATAATTGGCAAACGCTAAAAAGTCAACACTTAAATTGTTTGACGGTAAGGAAAAATTTACAAAACACGTGAAACACTAAGGCACTATGACGTGACTATGTATAAGACAACAATGATTTTAGTTTCTCTACTTCTTGAGGACATCATAGGAATTCATCAAAAGCAAAAATAACATTAAACATAAAAATTAACTCCAAAAACAAAATATACACGCTGAACTCAAAAGTCCAAAATTTGAATGATATTATGTTCTCCTACTACACTCTTACAAATACCACAAGATTCAACATGCAGACTGGAAATTGCACCATTTCCACCTCCTTGACAACAAGAATCATAGAAGGCAGTATTTATTTGCAACTTCCCCTCCACTAACATGTTTTCTGATATCAACAACTATCTATATCAACTCTCTTATTAAGTAAGAACATGTTAATGAATCTCTTTAACATTTTTCTTTCTGACTATCTAACTTTTACATGGCAATACAAAATTACTGTTTAGTTTTCAACATTCACCATGTTGACTGATAATGAAACTACCTTTTATTATCTACAATGCATTAGAGAAGTTTATCAATACAAACAAGGCTGCTAGCTCATTTCAAATTCATTCTGTAAGACAAGAATAAAAATGTTACTTGGCTTGCAACTGACAATTCTATGGTATGTATGCAACTAGTAAATTAGTACAACCTAACGAGCAACATTCTTTAGAACCCCAAAACTACATTAATAGGTCACGGAGTAAAATCTCCTTTTCTCAAATCTAAAAAACTTTTTATGAGAAAAATCTCACTCTCTCATAAAACTAATCGCCAAACGATTAATATCTCTTGACCATTCTCCACCACATGGAAAAACACAACACAAACTATAAGACAAGGAATATACAACAAAATACAATAATCAGACATGCCCTCAAGGATATAGATGAGCCTATATTTGCACAAGTTTTAAGCTAGTCCAGTTAAGCAAATGGCATGTATTCAAAGAACCTCACAGTAGTACATTTTAGAGTAAAGTATTAGCTTGCTTGAACCAGTATTTAAGAGTGACAAGTTGAGGGATAGCCCCTGTTTGGTGCACATTTTCAACCCAAGAATGCATTTTTTTTTTTTTGATGTGATGGGGAATATGTGATTGAAAAAGAAGGAAAAGTTATTGATGTGATGGAAAATATTATTTTATTAAAAAATGTGTCGTTGAAAATGATTAAAAGAATGAGAATGAAAAAAATAATATGGCTCAAACAGGGGTAAAAGTAATGCTACGTAGCACCACCACCAATCTAAGTGGCAATGTAGTGGTAGTGAATGATAGGTCCAATAAAATGGGCCAACATTTCATTGGAAATATCATTTAATCCTCGTGTTGCCACTTAGATCGGTGCTAAACCATATGGTGCTCCGTAGCATTATTTAAAAAAAAAGCCATTCTAAAAACCCCTTAAACTAAATCTTACAATTTACATAAAGAACCTTAAATGTAATGTAATACAGAAACCAAGCTACTACATAAAATTGAAAAATCAGCAGTATCACGGTATTATGAGAGTAATTCACTATAACCCACTAACTCAAATTAAAATCCACGACGCAACTGAAAAATCATAACCATATCCTCCCCCAATTGTAAAAAGACATTAGCACGAACAAAATTAACTCAACAATCAGAATTAAACAAAACATATAAAAATTTCACCTTTAAGAGTTTTAACGAAATTGATATCGTTACTGAAAGTAAAAACAAAAAATAGAGCACGATTTCCGTAAGTAATTCCTTTTTAATTTATCAAGTTTTAAGAATAATGTCCATAAAGATAAGAAATTTACGATGAAATCTACTTCTCCGAAAAAACCATATCTCCCAAGAGCTTGACCAAAGAGAACAAACCGGAAGTAAGAGCTTCGGGAGAGGATGAGGCGATGGAGGTGGTAGTCTGATCCCATGGAGTGTACGACGACATCGGAGAATGAGCCATTATTGAATCCCTCCAATTGGATGTGGTCACACAGTGAAGTTAGGTTAAAATCCAGTTGCGCTCGAAGCTCCGCCCCGCACCTGTCTTCTTTGATGTTATTGTTATCGGAATGCGATGGATCTTTCGCCAATTCAACCGGACCGCCGCCCTCGCCTCCACCGTAAGGGCGGGGGTTGTGATGTTGACTGATTCTGAAGTGTTGCGGTCGCTCCGCCGGCGTAGGTGGGGCTTCCATCGTATATATACGCGTATGAACGTATATATGTAGGTGTAGTAATCATGGGATTTTTGAAGGATATTAATGGAGAGTCTGGGAATGGGGATGCATTAGAGGACTGGGAAACAAAGGAACTCTTGTGATGAAGCCCCTTGATTATGGTTTTTGAGACATTCTACCACTCATCTTTTTTTTCTTTTTCTTTTTGGATAAATCGACCACACTGCATGACACATTACGTAAATAAAATCTTATTTCGTCCAAATACATGGAGTACACGTCTACCTTTTGAACATAATGTGTGTTGTGGCATATAGTAATTCATCACCGTTACATAAAGGAGATCGTGATGAGTTGCTCTATCAATCCATTGAATTCCTTATATTGTCGTGATGAAAATTTGGATAGAAAAGTGTTATTTGTTGACCTCAAAAAATGGACCAACGACGCGGCCAACAGAAAACTAAAAACTCAGGTCTTCGTAAGCTAAATCACAATATACTCAAATCCACTTGCTAATTATATTGACAAATCGATAAAGAGAATGATTAGAGGCATGTAACAAGTTGTAATGTCATTATCTCGTAGATAAAAAAGGGATCGGCGTAAGGAATAAAATAGGGAGGATCAAGGTTCACTTTTAGAGTATATATATTTGCATAATCCGAAAAATGATACTAAGTGTTGCTTTTGTAGTAGAAGACGATAATTAAGAGTCGTTAGATGAGGGGGCACGTGGCCTCATCCGCACAGCTGGGACCTCTTGCCGTAGCCATCAATCAATTATTTATAGACTATCTCGTATTTAATGTTGTGACGACTTGACAGCCCTAGCTCTGACATATAAGACTATACTTGACTTGTTTGATTGGGTAGAGCTATCTATCTATTGAGTTGTCGCATCATCTACTTGATACGAGATCTAGTATGAAGATTCTCTAATACACCTCTACATACCTCATGTCATCCATTGGGGCTCAGCTCTTCATGAGGGTTCGGCCAAGTTGGCATATGGGCAGAATGATGTAGTGACAGGGTCGTCCAGATTGTCATGTAGGATGTGGGGCCCTTACCGTCTACCACATAGTTTAATTAGGTACGATTATTTAAATGAGTAACATTACCTCTATCATGAACTTGTATCGGGGTTGGAAGAACTCGTGAGCTACAATTTCCAAGCATGGTGCATTGGTGATTGATTGACTCAACATAGGTAGACGAAGTGTCAGCTTCTACATCAGGGGCGGAGCTAGAAACATATGTTAGGGTGGGTTGATTTTTTTTTCTCAATGAATTTGTATCATAAAAGATGTTCTATACTACACAAGATTTAGTTTAAAAGATTAAATTCATAACACTCATAATAATGTGGATCATAATATATTTTTGGACACTCATAAACACTCATCTTTTTTTTCTTTTTCTATTTGGATAAATCGACCACACTGCATGACACATTTTATTAATAACGAAAAAACGTAAATAAAATCTTACCTCGTCCAAATACATGGAGTGCACGTCTACCTTTTGAACATAATGTGTGTTGTGGCATATAGTAATTCATCACCGTTACATAAAGGAGATCGTGATGAGTTACTCTATCAATCCATTGAATTCCTTATATTGTCGTGGTGAAAATTTGGATAGAAAAGTGTTACTTGTTGACCTCAAAAAATGGACCAATGACGTGGCCAACAGAAAACTAAAAACTCAGGTCTTCGTAAGCCAAATCGCAATATACTCAAATCCACTTGCTAATTATATTGACGAATCGATAAAGAGAATGATTTGAGGTATGTAACAAGTTGTAATGTCATTATCTCGTAGATAAAAAGGGGATCGACGTAAGGAATAAAATAGGGAGGATCAAGGTTCACTTTTAGAGTATATATATTTGCATCATCCGAAAAATGATACTAAGTGTTGCTTTTGTAGTAGAAGACGATGATTAAGAGTCGTTAGATGAGGGGGCACATGGCCTCATCCGCACAGCTGGGACCTCTTGTCGTAGCCATCAATCAATTATTTATAGACTATCTAGTATTTAATGTTGTGACGACTTGACGCCCTAGCTCTGACATATAAGACTATACTTGACTTGTTTGATTGGGTAGAGCCTATCTATTGAGTTGTCACATCATCTACTTAAAACGAGATCTAGTATGAAGATTCTCTAATACGCCTCTACCTACCTCATGTCATCCATTGGGGCTCAGCTCTTCATGAGGGTTCGGCCAAGTTGACATATGGGTAGAATGATGTAGTGACATGGTCGTCCAGATTGCCATGTAGGATGTGGGGCCCTTATCGTTTACCACGTAGTTTAATTATGTACGATTATTTAAATGAGTAACATTACCTCTATCCTGAACTCGTATCGGGGTTGGAAGAACTCATGAGCTACAATTTCCAAGCATGGTGCATTGGTGATTGATTGACTCAACATAGGTAGATAAAGTGTCAGCTTCTACATCAGGGGCGGAGCCAGAAACATATGTTAGGGTGGGTTGAATTTTTTTTTTTCAATGAATTTGTATCATAAAAGATGTTCTATACTACACAAGATTTAGTTTAAAAGGTTAAATTCATAACACTCATAATAATGTGGATCACAATATATTTTTGGACACTCATAACAATGATCTAAGAAATATATTTTATATATATATCATAATACTTATTTTGATAATAATATTCATTTCATAATCGAAATAAATAAATTTTTAATTCACAAGTATAAATAAGTAATATATGAAAAAATACATTAGAAAAAATTTAATAACTTTTAANAGAAATTTTTAAATTATTTTTAAGCTTAGTCAAACATGTGGCATTTCATACTGTTCAAATATGTCGTTTATTTTCAATCAATGAAAAATATTTATTATATAATAAACTAATTTGATTATAGGTGAACTCTTTAAACTTAGTTATATATGTGTGTACGAAATAAAATACCTAATTTGGTAACGAGTTATTTGTGTATCATGAATATGAATAAAATAAATATGTAATTGTTGTAGAGTCTTAAACTAAATTTGAAAAATTGAACATTGGGCTTGAGTTGGAAATGAAGTTAGTTGAACATATGGAGTTAAATATTTGATTCAACCATTATTTCATTTCCATTATTTCCAAAATACATTTTTCTTTTTCTTATTTTCTACCATACACTTTTCAATAAAATAATATTACACTCAGACTCAAAACTTTTTCTTATTTTTTAACAACACATTCTTCATCAAAATATTGTTCCAAAATGTATTTTGGACAAAGAATGGAGTTCAAACAGGCACTGAAAAAGGTTGAAATTTGTTGAGGAAGAGAGATGTATTAGATCAATGAGATGGCTCGTTTTCATGTCCAACCGTATTCAATATAATCTACCAAAATAAAAACATGTTCAGTATACAAAGTAGTACCTAGTAGTCTAGCCTTTACTATTAGAACATGTTAACGTGCCGAGCTTATAGCTCGGTAAGATCGGATTAATACACGATATAAGCACGTGATAATGTGAGCTCGGTAGTGTTTGGTCAGATCATGGTAAGCATATCTAAGAAGATTGTGTAATCTTTCAAGGGAGAAAGATTCTAATAATTGAAGATTACTGACACGATCAATAAGCTAGACAATCAGGAAGTTCCACAGGGACTAATATTGCATTAGTGCTTACATAAGTCCTGACTAAATATTTCGGCTCCTTTCCCAAGGCTAGCTTCATTAATTGTTAGGGCCCACTTAAGACTTGTTCATCATGAAACTGCCAAATTGAACTCGGTGGCCAATTGAATTATTCCAACATGTGTACTTCTTCAACTCGGAATTACAGCTGATAAGACAAGTAATTAATGAAGCATGTATATCCTCTCATATAAAAGGGAAAATAGTTGTAAAGGAGAGGGAGATTCTTTTCTCTTACATATAAATGTTCTTACATATCATTTTTCAAATATCTCCTTAGAAAAAGGCAAGAATAACGCATTTTGTAACAACATTAGCAGTTTACGTATAGCTATAAGAGAAAAAGTTCTTTTTATCTCTGAAGTTAACTCGAAAATTGTTCTTACAATTTTTAACGTCAATAGTTTAGCGCTAGAAAAAAGGCCCAACTTGTGGAAGCAGCCCCATTTCCTTTCAACCGATATCCACGATGAAATATCATCATGGATAATTCTTCAGCATCTGGAAATCGATCTTATACTCGTCCCGACCAAACCAGCAACCCACAACATGCTGAAAGGAGACGAAGTCGAAACGAAGCAGCTGATCCTCAAACGACTATAATGAGGGAGGCCATTGAAAAATTGACAAATGTGGTTGACAGGCTAGAACGAAATCAAACATGTGCTCTACCGCAGGATACCGAGATAGATTTTCCACACAGGGAGAAAACCAGACGACCTCCCACTAGAAGAACTCTCCAGTTCTCAAGAGAAGAATCTTCTAGAAGCCAAACTGAAGAAATCAGGAGCTCTCCTACAATGACTAGGCCAACCACTAAGAGGACTAAAAGCGTATTCGATAGATTGGGTTCCCAACACTCCTTAACACCCGTTAGTAGACGTGATGAACCTCGTGCCGAATGCTTAATGGGACAACCTGAGCCTAAAATGAGCGCCCAGAAAAAATGAATTGCCGACTTGGCGGCCAAAGACAAGGGAAACACCGAATAATATCTCACAAAACTCCATTCTCCCTTCACCGAGGACGTCCTCGTTGAGCCTCTTCCCGGAAAGTTAAAAATGCCACAACTTACAGGGTGTGATGGGGAAGGAGAACCCCTTAGCCATCTAGACGGGAGATGCCATAATGTGTCGTGCTTTTTCCCTAACGTTGGGAGACAAAGCTCAAAGGTGGTTCAGAAGACTGCACCAGAGGTCAATAAGAAATTGGAACGACCTCGCCATGGCATTCCTTGCCCAGTTCATGGGTTAAGGCAAGAACTACGCCAAAGGAACGACTTGTAAGCATAAAGCAAGGGAAAACTGAATCGCTCAAGAGCTATCTGAATAGATTCAACAAGCAATCTATGGAGGTCGAAAAAATCTCTGATGATGCTGCACTCATGGCTGTACTCTCGGGATTGAGGCCAAAAACAAGATTTTGGTTGTCAGTTAACGAGGACGGACCTCGTACATACCACGAATTCTTAGGCCGAGCTGAAAAATACATTAGTGCAGAAGAGGCCACCTCCGACCAGGAAGATCTCAAACCTAATTCACAGTCCCCGTGTCAGGCCAAGGGAAAACAAGTCGATAAGGATGCTATGCAAGAAAGGAGAAAAGATAGGAGAGACCAAAATCGTCCAAGACCATATCCTGACAAATCCTGTGAATACCATCCATTGAATGCAACCTTAGAGAAGGTCTTCCTACAAGCTGGAAATAAGGAGACCTTCCGCTGACCTCAGCCGCAGAAAAAGAAATTCAACGGGAAAGGATAATCGAAGTACTGTCATTTTCACATAATGGCATGACACAACACTAACGATTGCAGGAATTTGAAAGAAGAAGTGGAAACACTTATCAGGTAGGGTCATTTGCGAGAATTCGTAGCTAAACCTAGGGAGGCGAATCCAGCTGACGTCCAACCATCTAACCAGCAAGGGGCAGCTCAACAAGTCTGGCCTGGACCTCAAGCTCGGAAAGCACAACATCGGGTCGAGATTCGAACTTTGATAGGCGAAAATCAGTGTTTTGAGGGATCACAAAGAGCTAGGCGAAGAATGGCGCGCGACGCTAGCACCGGCAGAACCACAATCTGGTATATCTACATACTGAAGCTTGAGAAATGTCATACTTAAAATGGTTCGGATTCACGAAAGAAGATGCACTAGGAGTGTTGCAGGATCAAAGTGATGTGTTGGTCATAGCAATGACGGTCGTTGCAGTCCAAATACATCGAACTCTAGTAGATAACAAGAGTTCGGTTAATGTGCTATATTCATGAACTTTGGAACAAATGGGGATATATGAACAGTATCTGCAGCCATACGCTAAAAGGTTATAAGGGTATTCTGGAGATCCTATAGAAACTAAAGGACAAATTGTCCTGATGACAGAACTGGGAGAGCCTCCTGGCCAAAGAAGAGTTCTAGCAGATTTTGTTATTGTTGATCTCCCTTGCAACTATAATGCCATATTGGGAAGGCTTATACTGTATGAACTACAAGCAACCACCTTAATATATCACTATTGCATCAAATTCCCAACTTCTCATGGACCAGGGGTGATGCGTGGAAATCAAGCCGAAGTAAGAGCTTGCAGCGTAAACCTACCTTCCAACCAGATCCGAATGATAAGGAACCAACAACATCAACAGATGGGAGAATTTAGGTCTAAACGACCTATCACTGCCGACCTATCTAAGATCGGCATAACTAAGAAACATCGCAAGAAGGCCACTGATGACCAGCTCCTATTTGAAGAGAGAAAGACAGACCCAAATCCCTATCCTGGGATCTTGGTAATCTCCGTTCCCATATCAGGAGTAGATATCCCCAGGTCCTGGTTGATACAGGAAGCTCACTTAACATACTTTACACTGGTACCCTATAACGAATTGGGATTCTCCCGAGCTTCGTACGACCGTATCCAAGTATGGTTGTGGGGCTCAATAGTTCTCTCTATGTAGCAAAAGGGATAATCAAACTCCCTGTAAAGCTCGGAGAATCTCCTCATCAAGCCAACTTGAGAGCGAAATTTGTGGTCATAGACTTAAAATTCCCTTATAACGCTATCATAGGGCAACCCCTGTTGTTCAACCTTAAAGCAATTGTGTCCTTGTACCATTATTCCATCAAATTTTCTACGCCTCATGGTGTAGGATAGGTCAAAGGGAACAGAGAGGTTGCTGAAAAATACCAAGTGATGTATGATCCGAAAGAAGGAAAGATTCATCTTCCTTCCGAGGTCCACATGGTGTGCACAGTTGAACCCACACTGGATTCATTGGACCCACGTCTGAAGGTAAGGGTAAGAGAACCAGTGGAGGAGCTAGATGCTATAAAGGTCGGGATGGATGACCCATAGAAGGAAATTAAAATAGGTCATGAATTGCGGCCACCACTCAAAGATCAGATTGCCATGTTTCTTCAGGAAAACCTTGATGTTTTTGCTTGGGAACATTCAGATATGAAGGGAATTGACCCAAAGGTCATGTGTCATAGGTTGGAAATTGATCCTGCGGTACGACCAAAGCAGTAACGACACCGACCTTTGAACTCAGAACGGTATGAAGCCTTGAATAAAGAAGTACAAAATTGCTCTGCAATGGGTTTATTCGAGAAGCCAAATATCCAAAATGGGTAGCCTACCCTGTTTTAGTTAAGAAGAGTAATGGAGACTGGATGACGTGCATCGATTTTACTGATCTAAACAAAGCTTGCCCAAAGGACAGCTTCCCGCTGCCAAGGATGGATCAGATGGTGGATGCTACCGCTAGGCACGAATTTCTCAGCTTCATGGATGCTTATTCAGGCTACAATCAGATCCCCATGTATGAACCAGATCAAGAACACATAGCTTTCATTACCGACTGAGGTCTCTATTGTTACAAAGTTATGCCTTTCGATCTCAAGAACGCCGGAACAAATTATCAACGCTTGGTAAACTCTATGTTTGCTAAACAGATTGGTAAGACCATGGAGGTATACGTCGATGACATGCTAGTAAAAAGCATAGATGCCCGATATCATCAACACCACCTCGCTGAGATGAAATCCTACGAACCTATAGAATGAAGTTAAACCCACACAAGTGTGCCTTTGGCGTCAGCTCGGGAAAGTTCTTGGGTTATTTGGTAAATCGTAGATGGATCGAAGCTAATCCACAAAAACTAAGGGCCATAATTGAGATGCGCTCTCCTACCAGACCTAAAGAAGTTCAGACCTTAACTGGACGGGTTGCAGCCCTAAGCCGTTTTATGTCAAGATCGACGGAAAAATGCAAACCTTTCTTTGACGTATTGAAAGGAAAGAAAAAATTTGAATGGACACCTAAATGCCAACTTGCATTCGACCAACTAAAGTTGCATCTAGCACACCCACTTATGTTATCAAAACCAAAAACATGGGAGACGTTGATATTGTATCTAGCGGTATCAGAACATGCCAATAGCACAGTGCTAGTCAGGAAGAAGAGGGGGTACAGTACGCCGTCTATTACGTCAGTAAAGCCTTGTACGAAGTCGAGCTTCACTATTCTCCATTAGAGAAGCTAGCTTATGCGGTGGTTATCACACCCCGGAAGTTAAGACCTTACTCTTTGGAGCATCCGATTGAGGTATTAACTAACTACCCATTGAGGCAGGTTCTGTAAAAACTTGATACATCGGGAAGGTTGGTTAAGTGGGCAGTTGAGCTCGGTCAGTTTGACATAAAGTACAAACCACGAGCCTCTATCAAAGGACAAGCTCTTGCAGACTTCGTTGCAAAATTCAATTCAGATGTAGTAGAAGAGCCTTATCATGACGAACCATGGAGACTCTTTGTTGATGGATCATCCACAGAAACATGAGCAGGAGCTGGGATTGTTTTAATCAGTCCAATCACCGATTATTTTGTGAAGCGTTGCCATTCGACTTTAGTGCTTCAAACAACGAAGCTAAGTATGATGCCCTCATAGCTGGCCTAAGAATGGCAAAAAAATGAGGATTGATCGTGTAGTAGTACATAGTGATTCTCAGATAGTTGTAAACCAGGTCAACCAAGCCTATCAAGCAAGGGGGGAAAGGATGAACCGTTATCTCTGGGTTGTTAAACAGGAGCTAAAAATTTTCCAGAAGGTACAGATTGAACGAATTCCCCCGAACCCAAAATAGCCAAGTCGATGCTTTGGCCCGATTAGCAACAAGTGAAGGAATTGAAAAGTTTGATAGTATCCCGGTGGGAAGAATCTGTTGTCCTGCGATCGAAGAATTTAAGGTGATCTATATGACAACTGACTTCAAACAGACATGGATGGATGAAATTATTACATACTTAAAAATGGGGTCATGTCCAAAAGACCCGATCATGGCAAGGCAGCTCCGCACAAAGGCGGCCAGATACACCTGGAGGAAGTGCACGAAGAAATATGTGGAAACCATGCTGGAGGACAGTCACTAGCACACAAAATTGTGCGCCAAGGGTACTTTTGGCCTTCTATAAAAAATGACGCCTTAGAATTCTCCAGGAAATGTGACAAATGCCAAAGGTTTGCTCCCAGGATCAACCTCTCTCCAAATGAGCTAAATTGTGTAATCATGGCCCTTCTCCAAATGGGGGGTCGATCTAATCGGTCCCATGCCAATATGATAGAGAGGAAGGAAATTTACGATCGTAGCAGTCAACTACTTCACCAAATGGATAGAAGCTAAACCTCTAGCCAAAATAACTAAGCATAAAACGATGGAGTTTATATGAAAATCTATCATATGCCGATTTGGGATACTACACTCCATTGTGACAGACAAACAATTTGATAACTCTCGTTTCTCAAATTTATGCGAAAACTTTGGGATACAAAGACACTTCTCCACACCTAATCATCCTCAAGCTAATGGACAAGTGGAAGCAATCAATAAGGTCATCAAGCATACGCTCAAATCCAGGCTTGATATTCTTAAGGGAGGATGGGCTGAAGAGCTTAGTGTGTTATGGTCCTATCGCACCACAGCCCAAAGCAGTACAAGAGAAACTCATTTCTCTTTAGCTTTCGGAGTGGAGGCAGTAATATCTCTTGAGATAGAAGTCCATTCTATCCGAATATTAATGTATGGTGAGGATAAGAATAGAAAGTACTACGAGGAGAGTTGGATCTACTGGAGGAAAAAAAAACGAAGCCGAGATTAGAAATGCCATATACAAACAGCGTAACGCAAAGTATTACAATCAAAAGGTAAGAAAACGAGAGTTTGAAGTCGGGGACCTTGTATTGAGAAAGGTATTCCTAGCGATAAGGAAAATCAATTCTGGATCCCTAGGGCCCAATTGGCAAGGCCCTTACAAGGTGACCAAAGTCCTGCTTAAAGGAGCATATAAGCTGGAAGACATGGAAGGAAGACTCCTGCCATATCCTTGGAACGCAGAACATCTCAAAAGATATTATCAGTAGAAGAGGGTTGTCTTTTGAAGTTGTTTGTAATAAAAAGCCTTAGTGTGTGAAGATGCTGGTCTACTACCCAAGAAGCCCTGCTCATGAAACAGGTCGAGCTAAGGTTGTAAGTGCTGCAACATTTAGTGAGAATTCCTACCAAGGAATCCCAAGAAGCCTGGCTCACGAAGCAGGCCGAGCTAAGGTTGTAAGTGATGCAACACTTAGTGATAATTCCTACCAAGGAATCCCTACTCACGAAGCAGGCCGAGCTAAGATTGTAAGTGCTACAACACTTAGTGAGAATTCCAACCAAGGAATCCAAAGAAGTCCTGTTCACGAAGCAGGCCGAGCTAAGGTTGTAAGT
>CAIGRB010144784.1:25599-47176 GCA_903798255.1 Fraxinus quadrangulata
TAAAAATTACTCATTAAAATACAAAAGTTACAAATTAAAATGAAACTAGCACTGCAATAAATTATTGAAAACTACTTTTTAAAGTATAACGCAACATAAATCCAAATAAGATAATGACTTGGTATTTTGATAGATCATTTTCATATCTTTCAAGACCATAAAAATATTGACCAAAAGGACTAAACGTACTTTGAGATCCTTAGGTTTGTTGTTAAAGTTTTTCTTTTTAATTAATAATTCTTGTTTGTTCATTTCAAAAATAATTTGGTAAATTAAATGCAATATTTAGTTAATTAAATATAATTTTTAATTTAGCTCCAGTTTGACCCATTCCTCTGATTATAAATTTTGTAAAAATTGATATTTTTGAAGAATGTACAATAAAAAAAAATAGAGAAATATGATTTTATGGTGACAAAATTATTCATTAGACAATGCGTCATTGAATATGAATTTCACACTTAATAAAAAAAATAATCATATCTTGCACCACTGGTGCTATAAGTTGTACTACTTAATACCTTATTTATGGTGTGTTTGATATATATTATTGAGTAAATAATGTATTTTAAATAGTGAGATGATGTGGAATATGTGATTAAAAAATAATGAAAAGTTGTTTATGTGATGAAAAATATAATTTTATTGAAGAATGTATGATTGAAAATGAGTAGAAGAATGAGAATAAAAATTTTAATGTGGCTCAAACGGGGGCTTAATCTTCATTTTATTTAAAATATATTTTTTCTCTTTTTTTTTTTCAATCACAAGTTTTTCAATGAAATAATATTATACACAGCCTAAAAATTTCTCCTTTATTTTTAACCATATATTTTTCATCAATTCACTATTTCAAATTACATTTTACATTTAAAAAATAATAGAGCTCAATAGAGCGTAAGCGATAGATAGAGAGAGAGAGAGAGAGAGGGGGGAGAGAGAGAGAGAGAGAGAATACAAGAATAAGGAAAGACTAGCCTTTTCCCAGATTTTGATTCTCCAGTAAATATATACACGGATCCCGGATAATGCTATCCACTAAACCAGCATTGCTTGCTGAAATTCATTCTTTTTGTTTAGTTTTACTTTTAAGAGACTAAGTTCTAAGAAGAGGGGAGAAGAGTTTTCTTGTAAAGAATGTTTTTCTTCTTTCTCATGAGACTTCTGCAAAAGAGATAGATACATACATAGAGAGAGAGAGAGAGAGAGAGAGAGAGAGATGATGTCTATGAATGACGATAATGATAACTGTTTGGGTTACACGAAAATGGAAGCTTCTTCTGCAATCTGTTACGGTGTATTTCACCCATCGTTCTCAGTGATGCCTCTCAAATCTGACGGTTCCCGTTGCATCATGAAACCCCTCTCTACATCACACAATCAAGGTTAGGTTCCTTTTGCTCCCCATTATACATTTCCCAGAACTGTTCACTAAATATGTACTATTTGGTTTTATATTTACATATCAACTTTATCTTTCTTTTCTTTAAAGGAGTCATGGTACCAAATTCGTCTCCAAGACTGGAGGATTTCTTGGGTGGTGCAACTCATCCATATGGAAGCCATGAAACAGAAGCCATGGTTCTCAGTTTAGACAGCATGTTTCATAATCAAGAACCCTTTAAAGATCAAATAGGAGAAGAAATTAATCAAGTTCAACAGTATTATTCTGCACAAGGGATTCAGTATCATGGTACGTACGAGGCAACAGATGAACAGCAATCCCACAAGGAAACTCAGCTTGTTAACTGTAAAACTCTAGTTCCTCCAATATATGAGTCTGAGAGTGAAATGGCATGTTTGAAAACATGGGTTGCACTTGAACATCAGGTGAATCCGAGCATGGTTGGTGTTGATGTGGAGTCATTGAGCTTGTCAATGAGTCCTGCTTCTCAGACAAGCTGTGTAACTGCTTCAAGACACTTTTCACCCACTGAGACTCAAGTTTTGGGCATGGAAAACAGGAAAAGAGTAGCTGAGAAAGCGGCATCAAAACCAAAAATTCATAGGAAAGCCATTGATAGTTTTGGTCAAAGAACATCACAATATAGAGGTGTAACCAGGTCAGTCTACATTTCTTTCTTAAGATTCCTTTTTCATCACCATTGATGACTTAAGTAGTCTATTTATATTTGTTCCAGTGTTATTTGTCCATGTTATTATATGATAATGGTGAATTCTTGGTTGATCTTGAGTTCTTTTAGTGTCTTAATTTCATCAATTTTTGAATTCTTTTGTCTTTTCACAAAGTAGCCCACGTATCCTCACCAGTCTGGTTTTGTAGAACACAAAATTTTAAATGAATAAGTATGTCATTTCTTTAAAAGTTTTGTTTTTAATTATTCAAACAAAGCACCTAGAATCAAGTACGTCTGATAAAAGAAATATTCTGAGTTGTCGAGTTTTATTAAACATTTTATTTTCCAGACATCGGTGGACAGGTAGGTACGAAGCACATTTATGGGATAATAGTTGCAAGAAGGAAGGCCAGACTAGGAAAGGAAGGCAAGGTAGCAAAGTATTCCTTTGGATTTATTATTAATTTTAGACTAACCATATTTTCAGTGTCTAACTTGTGTATATTTTCTTGTCATGTTCTGGATATTCATCAAATCGTATTTCAGTTTATCTTGGTAAGAATATTATAGTTTTTTTTAACGAAGCTATTAATTATTAGTTATTAAGAAAAAAATATTTGAATGTTCAAACACATCATACTGAGCACATTTCAGGAGGTTATGATGTAGAAGAAAAAGCCGCAAGAGCATATGATCTTGCTGCACTTAAGTACTGGGGACCTTCAACACATATCAACTTTCCGGTAACAACTTATTTTAAATTTGTTTTTGCTCAAACTCATTTTCAACCACAATTTCTAAAAAAAATCAATTTTCAATCCGAGAATGAACAACTTACAATTTCTTGCTGCTTTTGCAGTTGGAAAACTACGAGAACGAAGTTTTACATATGGAAAACATGAGCAGACAGGAATTTGTCGCACATTTGAGAAGGTGAACTAATCGTATGAAAAGGAAAAAATATCAAAGAAAAAGCTTTCTGTTAGATGCCTTTGTTTCCTGACTTTTACAGTTTTACTTGTTGGATTGAACCTTACATTATTGTGTTCTCATTTTCAGGAAAAGTAGTGGATTCTCAAGGGGTATTTCAATGTATAGAGGAGTAACAAGGTTCATTTGAAGTTCCTTCCATGTTCATAACATAATCCTCTGTGAATTTAAACAGGCTTTTTAACTAAAACTCTGGTTTTCCCGTGCTTATAGGCATCATCAGCATGGACGATGGCAGGCTAGGATTGGCCGCGTTGCAGGGAACAAAGACCTCTATCTTGGAACTTTTAGTAAGTCACAAAATTTTAAGGTCTTTTTATCTCCACACCTTGTTAAATTCAAATGTGTGATTATGGCAGGGTTGTGTCCTTTTTTGTTCTTGTGCTTCACTTTTCAAGCCACTACTGATAAGGCTGATTGAAAAGCTACTTGGACTGTACATAGCTGATTTCAATTGGAAAACAATTTTAACGGTTTATCCATGATTAAAATTCTTGATCAAAGTATAATTGTGTTCAGGGAATTTAATTTTTGTGCACTTTGGCATGTGTCAGAAAAAAATTGTGACATTTCATTTCTTACTGCGTTTTCAAATCGATTATTTTTTATGTTCGACTTCAGGCACGCAGGAGGAAGCAGCGGAAGCTTATGATATTGCTGCAATCAAGTTCCGGGGCGTAAATGCTGTCACTAATTTTGATATATCGAGATACAATGTGGAAAAAATCATGGCAACTGATACTCTGCCTACTAGAGAATCAGCACGGCAAAACAAGGAGATGGATCCTTGCAAAACAGTAGGTCCTGAAGACGAGGAATGTCGTCTGGTTGAGAATGTTGGAAATGTTACTAATCGGAAAATGGTGCAAAATGCTTCTATCGAATCACTTGGCGAGAAAACTATGAACTGTCAAAGTTCGTCTTTCTCAGGGGCTCTGCAAGATCTGATTGGGATTGAATCAACCAATCCCCGGAGACAAAACTCTACGCGTCCATTGTCTTTAGTTACTGGTTCGAAGGAAACAAGCCTGGATAAAACAGGAGAGTCTGTTTTCTTTGCTAGGCCTACCTTGACAACTAACTACACCAACCCCTCAACCAATGTCAATTCCTGGATCCCTATGGCTAACTTGCCGATTTTTGCTTCTTGGAATGATGCCTGACATGTGAATTTATCTTGGAACAAACAGTCTCTCTCGATGAATCCACCCTGGTTCTTTAAGAATTCAAAAGATCCCTTTCTAGTTTGAATAGATTTAGAAGAAAAAGAAAAAAAAAAAATGTAGAATTTGTTAGCTTTTCTTTAAAGTACTGGTTTTTCTGTATCTGACTGAATGTTATGAAATATTTTCCAAACTCAAAGTCATCCTTTTTTTGATCAAATTAAGATCAAAGATTTTGCTAAATGGAGGGAGTGGTTCATGATTGACTGGTGCATGTGATTGAATCTACTCCATAATTTCTGTCAAGTACAGAAACAGCTCATGTTTCCAAATAATTCAAATGTCTCCTCAATGTGTGATTCAATTTACACTACACAATCATTGCTATTCTCCTTTTATGTCCTCATCATACAAAATTATCATTTACCTTGTTACTAAGGTACTAAGGATTCTATGTATTAAGGATAAATCTCATATGGAATAAAAATAAAAATATAGACAAATATGCAAAGTTTTGGGTTATTCATATTAATGAAGTTGACATTTTAAGATGGAGTTTCAAGTTTTAATATGGTATCGGAGTTCATTAAGTTTCAACAAGTAATTCGATCCAATTAAAACTTAAAAAAAAAAATGAGCATGCGAATTTTAAAATTGATTTGCTCAAATGAACCACAATTTTGCGAGGCATGTTAAGGATAAATCCAATATCGAATAAATATGAAAATCTAGATCAATGTATAAGAGATTGTGCTACTTCTCTATTTATAAAGTTAATCATTTAAGATGGAAATCCAGCATTTTAATACTATGATACTAAAAAATTTGACCGTGAAAAACCTATTATTGAGTGATTTGCATAGAATAAATGATAAACCGAATGAAGTTTTATTAGGTCATTCACGTGCATCATATTAGCTAAATGAATGAATAATTGACATGAAGTCGGTATGATTCAAAATTGAAATGGACCCATTAGGGGAAAAGGCTACATTTCTTGATATTCAACTCATCATATTAATCATTGTTCCATTCCTGTCAATGACCACAATGTGGACACCCTTGAGAATTATATATTATTCAAAATTAAAGATAATCGATCCGCTAAAATTTTGGTATCGATTGTTAACCAACCCGGTTCTAAGGGCGGTTTTTGTTAGCTAATTGACCGGCTTCAAAAAGAGGACGTAGTTGACGTCGAAAATCATCGATGTCTAATATTGTTTGTCTTGGAAATTTGGAAAAAAGAACACAAGTACAAGATAGCACTAGAAATCCCTAAAGAATGTGTGTTCTCAAGTTACTCGGGTAATTATAACATCATAAAAGTATTACTATATATTAGAGGATGAATAAGTGAGTGTTACGTCTATTGAATGATTTGTACTTTTCTCATAATCTCTCTTTATATTTGTCTTACATGTTGGTTATATTTAGCCCCTGTTTAATCCACATTATTTTTTTCATTCTCTTCTATTCATTTTTAACTATACATTTTTCAATAAAATAATATTTTTCATCATATCAATAACTTTTCATTCTTTTTCAACAACATATTCTCCATCAATCTACTATTCCAAAATACATTCTTTCAAAATAATGTTGTTCAAACACACCCTTAGTTGGATACATAAACTGATAAACATTCCATCAATTAATACAAATTGCTAGTCTTCTCATACGAATTCAAAGTTTAACTAAGCCGGAAATTGGTGCCAACTAAGTCTTAATAATGTCAACTTTTTAATTTAAGTGACTTTATTGACCCAACATTTTGAAAGGATTAACGCCTCTTGCTTAGCAAAATCTCGATTTTTCAAATTTTTAAAAGGGTTTTCTTATAGGTACTTTTTGCTAGCTAATCGATTCGACCCAAACCCAGAACTAATTCCCGATTTTACATGTTGATCTGGCTAGATGTATATAGTTTTGATAAAATAGCTATTTTGTATGGTTTCCGAGGCCTCCATGTTACTACTTGCTCTTAAAGTGGACATGTAACAACATTAATAGATCAAATAGTACATACATTAGATGCCAGCCAAAGGTGGTCTCATGCTAACATATCTCCAAAAATTGGTCCAGAAACATCATATGAAAACAACAACAGAGAACACGGTTGTACCCACGAAAAAGATGGGAGAATTGTATGGTTTCAAAATTTCAAATAATTAGGTGAAAAATTAATTATAACATAGGTTCCCTGCAGGGTGACTTGTTTCCTACCATGCAACTCTCCATATATTTTCCAAACTAATAGGCCCCACCTCATTTAACTTCACCACCCCATGTTCCATACTCACGTGAACAGCTACAGACGACGTTAATGTTAGGACAAATTGCAGTATTTGTCCCTTCATGCACCGTTTTAATATGGAGTCGTTATTTGAGAGTTAAAAGAGAAACAAGTTGATCTTCGAGATCTTTCGTTCCAGTTACGTAAGTATTCCTCCATCCCATAAAAATAGATTTACGTTCTTTTTTCGTCTGTTCCAAACTATAATGCATTTTTCTTGTTGAGAGTATCGTTAATTTCTTAATTTTTCAATATATTTCTATTTAATGTGTCTTATTATCAACAAATATGAACTACTCTTATTTAGATCATTAGTTAATGTAAGGATATATTAAAAAAATATAAGAAAGTTTGATATTTTCTAAAGGATAATTATATTACCATTACAAAATTTACTTAATACACTACATTATAATCACACCACAATTAAAATATATTTTCAATAAATGCACTACAATAAATTTACCATTATACTCTTAATATTGTGGTGCACTCGACATTTCAATTTCTGTCCTCATTTCAGATGAAGTCCCACTGAAATTTGCAAAAATAGAACACCAAAATTTCATAAATAAATAATTCAAATTGTACAAAAAAGAAATTGGGGAAGAATCAATTGATTTTGGTTTTATGGGGTTCTATGAATTCTAAATTCTGCAACATTTTGTATGCAAGTTCTTTAGCTATTGCTTTTACAAGAAGGATTATACTAGGGTATATAATCCTTCACATAAGGATTATGTGGCGTCCCACCAATGGACTCTGCTTGCGAGCCCAGACCCCCCCTCCAGTAGGAGGGCATAACTTGCCTGTTATGTGAAGGATTATGTTATGGGTTATGTACCCATAGTATAATCTTTACAAGAATCTAAGTCTTTCACCTTCAGATCATTTCATTATTTTAAACCTTTTGCAAGAAGTAACAAACATATTCCATGAAACACCCCCCACTAGCATTCATTCCCATATTTGTCTTCAATGTTGCTGTAGAACATCTTACCGGTAAGATCTCACTGGCCCGCCTTGCAACCTGTGCCCTAAAATCATAAACCACCATCATAATAAAAGAGATGTTCATTTAAAGAATTAGAACCGCTACAAAGGAAATAATGGACACGTTTGTTAATTTAATGATTGTGCGTCTATGAAAATTGTTCAATGTTATAAAGTAAATTTAAGTATGGTTAATTAAGTAATTTTACTTAGAGTCATTTAAGTAAATAATAAAAATGTGGTGTAACAAGTAAATTTTATGATGGTAATATAATTACATTTTTCTAAATTGTCTATCTTTTGAAACGAAGGGAATAATATTTAGCCCCTGTTTGACCTACATTATTTTTTTCATTCTCATTTTTCTACTCATTTTCAATCACACATTCTTCGATAAAATAATATTTTTCATCACATCAATAATTTTTCTTTCTTTTTCCACCACACATTCTGCATCAATCTATTATTTCAAAATATATTTTTTCAAAATAATGTGATTCAAACACACCTTTAATGATAAAAATCGTTCAAATATTAATTATATCGTCAGAGGCTTAGAGCTGACAATGCAGTAAAAGTGAGAAATTAAAGCAGTCAACATCTAAGAATCTATCTTCAAATCTTTCCACTCTCTCTCTCTAAAACCAGCTTCATGGCGATTGTCATGCATGGCATTCCAGCAGTGGATATTTGACAGCTGTAGGTGGCTTTTGACATATCACAACCACGCAAAACCGCCGTGTTTGTTGACATTTTTCACACTGCAAGACTGCAGACTTCCGCCGCGTACGACGGCAACAGAGAACATGCTCGTCAGTATATTTTTGCAATTGACCGAATGCTTAGCTAAGCTTACTTGGAAATACTTAAGTTTCAAAATAATTATCTTTTATTGATTAAGGTTCAAATAATTATTTACTTTAAAAGTGAACTTACTTCATTGTCAAAATTTACTTATACCTGAAGTTCGAAAATGTTTAGTAACAAAAGTTTACCACTACTTTTAGAGAAGCTTAAAAAATAACAAAGAGTTTGAATTAGTTATTTTTTTTTTCTAATTTTTAAGTAAAAAATATTCAATCAGTAAAAAAAATTACTTAAAGAGGATTATTAAATTTATAAATGAACGTGTAACGTTTTTTAACTTTAAACAAACTTTGCAATGAATTTAATTCTAGTGGCCCCATACATGGGATGCTGAAGTGAGATCTCTCGTCTCATCTCATTCTTTTTGAAATATTGTTCACACAATCTATCATACCACTGAAGAGAAGATGTCAAATGAGCCGAGTAGCTCGTAAAAAACCAGCTCATGGGCGGCAAGCACGAGCCCGAACACAAGTTGAGTGAGCCGGCTCACCAAGCGAGTCGAATCTGCTCGGCTCGCCACCATAGTGACCGTACAAGTTCAGTGTCTGTTTGCAATTTTCTTTTTTTTACTCTATAAATATTCCAACTCATTTTATTTCACACCAACAACAATTCTTACTCTTTTCCATATTCTACAATATACTACATTCTACATTTTACTTTCAATTTCAATAATCACATTACAAATTTACAATTACAATTTTACACTTTCTTTTCATGCTCTTTATTTACTTATTTACTGTACAAATTATAATACATATTCTATACATTTCATCACAATTCACAAATGGATCTACAATCATTTGTTGAGAGCTTGTTCGGTATTAGAGGCGAATTACCTTTGACGTCGCAAAGTCAATTTCACAATAAATTTGCCCATCTCAACGAAGTACAAATTCCTAAAAAATTCCAAATTTGGATGAACATGGAAATAGTAATTCAATTGATTTAAATGACGTTGATATTCTCGAAACAGAACAAGAATAATTAGATATTTCTTATATAAGATGAAAGTGAAAGGGGAAAATACGCAAAATGTTGGGATCGCTTTAACTTGATTCCAAAGGGTCGTTGGAGTCACAGAGTCTAAAGCAGTATGTAAATATGGTCAAACACGATTGACATCGCAAAATGACATTGAAACCACCCACCTCAACCGTTACTACAAAGCATGTGCGGCCAAACATGGGCTCGTTGGTGCCTCTCAAACGCAACTATAATTTGGTAGTCAAATTGCCGATTCTACTTCTACAATACTTTGCACGTGGATGTACTCAGAGGAGAAAGCTCGAACGAGAATGATGAAGATCATTGTCAGTGCTGAGTTGCATCTAGTAATTGCGGACAACCAATATTTTCTCTCCTACATGAAAGAATATCTTCAATCGAAGTACGTTGGGGTAAGTGGACACACTTTTCTTTTTGATATAATATAATATTTCGTTAATACGAAGAATTGCAAAAATATGGGGGTATTATTTCTTTAACTTCGAATTTATGGAAAGTGATTAAAAAATGATATATTACTGCAACTGGACACTACATAAACTTATTTTGGTTTATATATAAAAAAATATTACTTTTAAAATAATTGAGTTCTTTCACAATGCTAACACTATATTTTATGCTATTATGAGTATTATTAGATACTATCATTGTGAGAGTAAAATTCATTCTTTTACATTTGACAATGTTAGTTTTAATAAGCAGTTATCGATAAATTGTGCAGGGTATTGCAATTTGATTTTGGTGGTTATCTATTTTATATTCGTTGTGTGCGTCATGTTTTTAATTTAATTGTGTAAAATTGTTTGAAATATATTAAGAATTAAATCCAAAGATTAGGGATGTACTAATATATATTACGATTTCACCTAATAGAAAACAAGTATTTGAGAAATTTTAGGTCAAATTTGAGGTGAAGAATACGAAAGTATTTGTTTAGTAACGTAGAATATAGATGAAACTCCAATTACTTATTATTCAAATTATGCGAATGATTTGAACATTTAATAACTGAATTTTATAATAATACGTATATTAAAAACGATGATGACACTATTTTAAATAAATTTGATTGACTTTTAGCTTTTAAAATTAAAAAAATTTTGACAAGTTTTTATGACTCTGCAAATATTTTAGCTGGAGTGTACTATTCCACTAATTGTATGGTGCTTGAACGTTTTTATATAATTGCAAGATTTTTTTCATAAATACAAAAATGATTCTGATTTTAGTGAAATTATATATTATATGGAATTAAAATTTTAAAAATATTGGAATGACTTGCTTATATTATTTCCTTTAGCATGCGTTATAGACTCCGATACAATTTATCAGATGCTAAATATATAATTGATTAGATTTCAAAAACTTCAGCTTTTAATACACCTATCACTTATAAAAATTTAGAACAAGTTTTATGTGAAATGTATGAATTATATACAGAACGAATGTGTGCAAGTATTATTCGGATATCTTTTGTACCTACTCCTCCCGCTAATATTGGAGAAGAGGAAACTGAAGTATTAAATTTATTTGAAGGCATTAATATGTATAAATATGATGCAATATCTAGTAGTAGTATGTCTACCACATGTCATCAGACATTGGACTCTAATCCAAATGCATTACTTTCTGAATTATTTGATTACTTTAATCATAATATGTCTAATAATAAATCAATTTAAAAAAGTTCATAAGAAGTAATTAACTTTTGGCG
This sequence comes from Fraxinus quadrangulata, assembly GCA_903798255.1. NCBI lineage: Eukaryota > Viridiplantae > Streptophyta > Magnoliopsida > Lamiales > Oleaceae > Fraxinus > Fraxinus quadrangulata. The sequence goes on from CAIGRB010144784.1 coordinate 36,712, forward strand.
AAAGTACGAACGACGATGACCAATTATTTTTGTGATTACAAAAGAACTACTAATACCTCATGCTAGCATTGTAGTTTCAGAATTTACTTTTAGTGCAGGTAAGAGGGTTCTATCCGAGGTCAAGAGCCGACTGAAAGAAAATATTTTGAAGACATTAAAGTATTGCCAATACACTCATTTTCGACTGCAAAAAAAAATATGTCGAAATTGCATGTCGTCAGGTAAGTGATATTTAATTTAACCATATTAATAAAAAATTAATTTTTTTAAAAAAAATTGTACATATAACAAATTGTCCATGTATAAATTTTAACTCCGCCAACATAAATTATTCATCATGCCATTAGGCTCTTGTTTTAATCCAAAATTGATCAGTATACAAGTAGCCCCGAGTGCTGATAGACTATCAAAAGCGATTGACTTGTAAATCTGATGGGAAAAAGCTTAAGTGATCCATTATGGAAGATTATCTCATAAGAACATCAATTGTTGTTGCGCACTCGCGATGAGGCTAGGATATTGTCGCTCTTTTTGGTATTTCTTTTACTCATCCCCATCTTTCCCTCCTATTTTGGTTTTCTGACTTACTACTAATGAAATCTTACAAGATCAATGTCGATGGTTATATCAGTTATTACTTAGCTAGTTTTATGGTATCATTTATGATCAGTCTGGACACGTATTTGTGCCTTATCCTCATTTTATGGTGACTACTCTATGATAAGTGTAAATTTTACACTTAGATGAGCTTTCAAAAGTAGATATTTGAAAGTCATTTTGATTTAATTTCTACTTGTGTTAAATATTAATTATTGTAGGAGAAGCTCAATGTTGGGATGGTAGATGAGAAAATGGGCAAAACTTGAGAAGAGCAATTATAAAAGTTTGGGCACTAAATTGTAAAGTATCGGAACTTGATGACCAAGGTTGGATGATTATGGAGGATGCATATTAAATTGTGATTATCGAAAGATGAAGGATCCCTGATATGAACAAGAACGTACTCAAGCTGAACAAAAACAAAATGAAATTTACGGACCAAGTTGCAAAGGAAAAGTTTGCACCTTGCAATCACAAGGTGGTAGGGTTGCAAGTGGACCAAAATCTTTACCCGTGAGTTCCACTACGTCAACATGCGATCACATGGTGATTTCTGACAAAATATTTTGTTTCCTAATCCGACTCAACTTCTATGTGGAATACAATTTGGTCTCATTTTTAATAGAATTTGGGGGTTAAAAAATAACTTATCATTCATTATACAAGAGAAGAGGCTCAGAGACAAAAATATGCACCCTTTATACAAATTGAAGATATTAGATTTTTGGCGAAAAAAGAAGAAGATAAAATAAGATTGTTCAAGAATCAGTAAAGAAATTTAAGAGTTTGAGACTACTTTCCTTTCTACAATTGAAATTCGGGCGATGTCTTAATATTCCAAAATGTGTTTTAGTAGTAACTTTATGATGCTACGCAAATTTTTATAGACACTAGGATGACGATGAATCCTATATTGTGATGTATCAATTTCTAGACACTAGAGGTGTCCAATGATGAATCAAATTGACGATGTTCTCATATACTTTGGGGGAAAGTTTTAGGGAGTGATTTGATTCATTCACACCTAACAACATTACCACTTGGAGCCTGTGTTGCGCAAAAGTTCGTGAATATATTCTTCTTGCCGAAGAAGATTTCAAGACTAAGAAATAAGATCACTACTTTTGTCAATATGATTCAAAATGCTATTATAAGGCATATGAGAGATATAAAGGATTGCTCAAACAGTGTCGACAACAGGGGTAGCGGAAAAGTACTTCCAAGTTCAATATTTCTACATTGGACTCAATCCAACTAGTAGAGCCACAATTGACTTTGCTTGTGGTGAGCCAATCATAAAGAAGACACCACATAAAGTAATAGGGAAGCACACCAAAAATAATAAGAGTAAATGATGGCCCCAGAACAAAAAATTCCTGTTACAATTGTGGCTGATGAAAATACTAGGCTTATGGGAGAGTTAATGGCTTTACTATTTGTCAAAAATCAGTCCAACATAGCATATCCCGCCATCGGACATGCTAGCTAGTACTTGGATTCATTTCCACCTAAAATCATCACCATTTGGAACAATCTTGCGCAAAATTTCATGAACAAATTCTTTCTGTCGAAGAAGATTGCAAGACTATGAGATGAGATCATTAGTTTTGTCCAATATGATTCAGGAGGCTTGAGAGAGATATATAAAGGATTGTTCAGACATTGCCCACAACACGGGATGCATAAATGGCTCCAAGTCCAATATTTATACGTTTTACTCAATCCAACTAGTAGAGTTACCGCTATATCTGCTTGTAATGAATCAATAACTGACAAGATACCGTATGAAGTATTGGAAAACATTGTAGTCACTAATGCATTATAGCCTTCAAATTGTTCATGGAGAACAGTACTTCATAAGGTCGATGCATTAGTAGCGATCTTTGCACAGCTGACATCATTGATGAAGAAAGTTGAGGTGTACCAAAATCAGTCCATTAGTCTATACAGTTCAAGTGTCAGGACAAAAACTGTGGTCATTGTTGAGAAAGTCGTGCAAATATAGATTGCAATGTGGAATCCCATTTGTTCAAACAATAAATGAAGTAAACTACGTGTAGAACTTTTAGAGATAGCAAAAGATCCGTACTCCAACATTTACAATCCTGATTGGACAAACTATCCCAATTTCTCTTGGCGTAGTATACAAATATCTCATAATTCATCATTGCAGATTGTTGAATTTTGATACCTAATGAATCTCAGATTATGATGTTAACATTGGATTGAATTTCATAAGTATTGGCCGATGAGTGAAATTTTTACCAACATCCAAGTCTAAAGACTCGACCCGAAAATAATATGGACTGTTGGAAGTAATTTAAGAAATTAATATTACTCACGGCCCATATATATTTACCTATTGGATGATTTTGAATTTTGGCCCATTTAACCCTATTATTAGTCCAACTAAAGCCTAACCTACTTATATATATTGGTTGCCTTTAGTATGTGATTTGTGTAACAAAAAGAGGGAAAAACTTGTGTGCTTTGAAAGATAAAAATCGGCTGCTTCCATTGTGAAAAAATCAAGTGACTATCTCCAATTTTTGGCCTCCTCATTTACCTCATTTCATTAGTTTTTCTCGTGCCTTTGTTGCTTACAAATCAACATCATAATCTTGTCTTTTATGGATGATATTGAAAAACAACCGTGGTAAATATTGGTTGTGGGTTAGAGCCGTTTGGATTGGTTGTTTGGTAGAGAAACGTAACGTGAAACTGAGCCTAAAAAACACCATTTTGAAGATCTGTGGTGAATTTGGCTCAAAAATCTGATAAAAAACCAACCTAGAAAATTGGTTGAAATGAAGCAGAAAATAGATAGCAAAACTGTTCAAAAAACTGCCCAAAAAAGTAAGTTGTTTGTGCAATTTTCAACCAATCCAATGACTAGTTGGTGAAACGGAGACCACTAGCGTGACTGCAGGAGCAGGAGAACCCAGGTGACAGGCGCGTGCGACGACGATAAAGCCCATGCGCAGAGGACAATGGTGGCGCTTGAGGGCGCATGGCACTGTTTTTGGTGACAGTGTTTTCATGCAGTTTGTTCTTGATATTTTTCTGACATTTTAGTGTTTTTTATTTTCTGTTTTAGATTATACGGTAGAATCTAGACGATTTTGCTCTTTGCTCATTTGGAATTCGATTGCAGTAGATTGATTTTTGCAATTGTTGGAGACTTTAGAACTAATAGTAATGGCTCTAAAATGGTAATTCACATCTTTCATTATTTACGGACTCAGATTGATCCGCCCTGGTATATTAGCTTATCCCAGGTAGGGGTAATCATTGTTTGTGCTAGAAATTTAGAAATTATTTTCTATGTTCAAAGTGTTGAATTTGAATGCAAGTTGTAATTGATTTTGTGCTTTAATTGTCGTCTAGTCATTGTGTGAGATTGCATTGGGTGATAAACTAATTTTTTTGTTGATATACCTTTGTATTGCATTGATTATTCTGTTAGAACACTTGGACTTAACTCGTTTGAAAATTCCCTTGATATTGAGATCTGGAGTCTCACGAAACCCTGAAAATTTAGAACGGCGTATATTGCGGCCTTAGGATTATTTTGTGTGACATATTTTTGCACTTTTGTTGTTTTGTTTTTCAAAATGTTTTCACATTTCGAAATTGAAATTTTCAATGGAAAAGAAAATTTTTCAATTTGGCAATAAAAGATTATGAAGATTTTGGTTCAACAAAAAATTTTAAAAGCCATAAATAACAAATTTTTCGCAAATTGAAAGAAACACAAAAAGAAGAATATGATGTACTTGCTTACACTTCAATTACTTTACACCTATAAAACCTTGTTTTGATGAAAAATTGAAAATTTTGATTCTATAAAAGAACTTTGGAAAAAGTTATAGGACTTATATTTGCTTAAATCTACTCCTAATAAGTTATATTTACTTGAAAGATTTTTCAATTTTAAAATGAATTCTTTAAAGGATTTTAATGACAATTTGAATATTTTTAACAAACTTATTCAAGATATTGTTAATTGTGATGAAAATGCGTCTAAAACTTATAAGTCCATTATTTTTCTTAATTCTATGTCTGATTTATATAGAGAGATTAAGAATGCTCTTAAGTATGGTAGAGACAGTCTAACGCTTGAGATTGTCTTTAATTCTATTAGAAGTAAAGATATAGAGATTAAAGTTACATATGATGATGAGTAGAATAAAGTTTAAGTAAATGAATTTGGGTAGAGCTCAAGACCATAGTGATTCGAGTAGTGACTCGAGTGATGATGGTGGTAAGAAGAAGGGCAAGGGTTGGGACAAGTTCAGTGGTAAGAGGTGTTACAGCTGTGGTGAGTTTGGACACTTTTTGAGGGATTATCCCAAGAATAAGGATAGCAAAATGATAAGATGAGAGGGGAGGTGAGGTGAGGTGAGGCAAATGTAGCTATGTCGACTGATGACCCTAGTAAGGTTTATTAAGAGTAAACCTAATTACTACATATGCATCTATGTATGATCCATTATGCATGTGTATGATTGCTTAATTCTGATGCATGGTTATATGTTGCATTTCAATATGTTTGATATGTGCATTTGCATAAATTTTATAGTAATACGATTACTTGGAGTAATGTGTTTTGCATGTATAGTAGGTTATGATGCATTAGCAGTATGTTATGTGTCTTTTGATGATGTGGAGTATAGATGTCTAGGGGTACATTAATGGTATATACCAGGGATGTGGAGCGTGACATTTGGATCACGAGTGGATAAGTGATTAAATGTTGAAATTCTTTATCTGTGAAGACCCTAATCGGTGGAGTGTGAGATACGCTTTTATCACTTCTGTTAGATGGAGACCATTATCCACTTAGGTTGGGAGAAGTGATATGGTGATAGAGGATTATCCCGCGAACTTAGGATATGTAGTAGTTTACCAGTTAGATATGAGTTTAGTGATCAGTCTAGTGAGTGTGGTGGACGATGAGAGGAGATATGTATTCCTAAGGTGCGAGCAATATGGAATGGGATAGGATAAGTGTGGTGAAACCTTTTCATGGGGCCATTTATGCATTTGTTGCATATATGTTGTCTGTTTGATTGATTAACTTGTTGTTAGTCTGTTGTTCTGAGCAAACGTGCTTGAAAAGATCTGTATGTTATCCTATATTATATTTTCATCGCATGTTTACTCGCTCTTAATTGATTACTATGATTATTTGCTTCTACTTGGGTACTTGTTTGTAACCTTAGACATGGTGAGCACATGGAGCATGTATTGTGTGTATTTCGGGTCCAAAACACGATGTAAGGTCTGTGATCCCAATTTTACTGGTTGCCTTGATTATGCAAATATTAACTTTATGTTCTAATTATTTACAGGTCGATTGTGTATCAAGGTGGAGATTTGTTGGGTTTTGATAACTAATGAATCTCGAGTTATGATGTAAACATTAGATTGATTTTCATAAGCATTGGTAGATGAGTGAAATTATTATCAACATTCAAGTCCAAAGGCTCAACCCGAAAACAATATGGACCATTAAAAGTAGTTTAAGAAATTAATATTATTCACGTCATATATATATTTACCTATTGGATGACTTTGAATTTTGGGTCATTTAACCCTATTAATGGCCCAACTAAAGCCTAAACTACTTATAAATATTGGTTGCCTTTCACCCTAGTCGTTAGTGTGTGATTTGTGTAACAAAAAGAGTGAAAAACGTGTGTGCTATGAAAGACAAACGACTGCTTCCATTGTGAAAAAAATACAGTGACTACCTCCAATTTTTGGCCTCCTCGTGTACCTCCTTTCATTGGTTTTTCTTGTGCCTTTGTAGCTTACAAATCAATACCATAATCTTGTCCTTTGTAGGTGAGATTGAGAAGTAACTAAGGTAAATATTGGTTGTGAGTTGGAGTCATTTGGATTGGTTGTTTGGTAGAGAAAGGTAACGTGAAACAAAGCTCAGAAAACAATGTTTTGACATATTTGGAGCGAGCTTCCACGAAGAAGAAACCATTAAGTTTTAAACATAAAAAAAAAAAAAAAGATCCACATGGAAAGAAACATTGGCCAAAAACTACTTCTCTGGTCATGCAGAAAATATATCGTCTCATGGAAAAGACTAAAACCAACTTCCAGAATCAAAGGGCCTACATAAAAAACTTAGAGAATTAATAGGTCAGTTACTAAGGGAGATATTAAAAAGGCAGCCAGAAAGCTTCCATGCGATGCTTAGATCAACCCAGAGGAGCATATGAAAGTAATTATAGCTCACAATAGGGTTCAGCTACCTGAAATCCGTGTGAAATGATATGTTGTTACTTAATAAAGTACCTTTTATAGGTGGGAGCACTTGGAGACTTCTAACAAAATCAAGGTGATGAGAAAGCTAAGGGATCAGATGCTTCACATGTTAAGGAAACCACTCCAACCCGAGTATATGTGCCTCCTCCTATACCATTTTTCTAGAGGCTACAAAAGTATAATTAGACAAGCAATTCATAACATTCCTGGAGGTCTTCAAGAAACATCATATCAACATTCCATTTGCAAATGCATTATCATAGATGCCTAACTGCAAGAAATTCATGAATGAGATACTAATATGAAGATGGATGATCATGAATCAATTACTTTGACTGAGCATAATCCTACAAAATAAACCGCCTCCAAAATTCAAATATCCAGGATGTTTTACAATTCTTGCGTTATTGGTGAGTTCACTTCTAATAAAGCATTATATGACTAGGTTCAAGTATTAACTTGATGCCTTTATCTATTTATAGGAAATTAGGTTTGGGGAGGCCAAAGATTAAAATTAACTATAAAACTAGAAGGAATGATGGTAAATATCAATTGTCCAGTACGTTGATCTTCCTTGAATGGAGAAGAACTGGAAGAAGGATCTTCAATTTTAGAACTTTTAACCTCAAAATCATGGGATATATTTTAGACTCTCTTTGAGAAGATATCGAAATAGTAAGGTATAAATACAAGGTCAAGAATGAATACGTACCTAAACTGAAAGTCTTAAACGACAACGAAAATGTCACAGATGAGCAAGAATAGCGCGACAAGCAAGAGACTAAAAATAAAGAGGCAAAAAATGGTAGAACGCTAAAGAAAGTGTCATATTTATAGGTTCAAACAAGAGGAAAAAATCATCAAATTGTAACGGTAATAATCTTGAACGTTCGATCGCTCCCTATAATCACAGTCATTAGATATCAACGACGTTTGACCTAGATTCAAAAAATAAACGAACAAGATTGCACGTGATCAATACACGCTAAATGCCTATAGGGTATGAACCTAGAAATGCGAAAATAAATCTACAATGCACGCAAAAAATTGCAACAATCATAGCATGTCCTCTCAAAATAGCCCACGTCATCCACGACTAACAAAGATAAAAATAAGCAAAACGATAATAAAGTTTATAAAATAATAAAAACGCAACAAGTCCTAGATTTAATATGAATAATAAAATTGAACGTCAAGATTATTTGTTAAGCTAGGAAAAATACACTCCACGGACCTTGATTTCTACTTGCGTGGAGAAAATCGTGGCTATGTGAGAGAAATTTGTTGACTCAATTTTTATCGTCAACAAACACTATTTTCCATGTTCATCCCACTTTCCTCTATTAGACTAGAAGACACGAGCACACATTCAATTGCTAAAAAAAGAATCCAAATATAATTAGGATTAGTACAAAATTCACAAAGAAAATAATATCAAACTCCATTAGTTTCAAATATAAGATACACAATTGCAATTGTAAATATTAAAACCTAGTTAATTTAACAATTTGTCTCAATTATTTGTTTCAAACAAGTTGCGTCAGTCAGTTAAAGCTTCCCACATGCAGTTTTAAACACAGTAATGACTGTCATAACTTAACAGTTTAGTGTTCTATAAGTTATTATCAATTACGAAAATAAACAGTAAAGAACACAGGTATAACATGGTAAACCCCTAAAGAAAATATCGACGGCCTCCCATACCACGGGTAAAATAATCTATTATCAAAGATATAATAGTTTTGATTTAGCAATTTCGCAAAATTAACTAAAACAATCAAAAGCAACAAAAGAACAACTCCCTTATTTTCTTATTCATTTTGACTTGTTGGAGAAGTGAAATCAATCTCTACAGTTTTGATTTTATTGTCACTTCACTATTGTATTCAGTCGCAACTACCACTTGGATTAAGATTCACCAATCTTAACTCACGCCAAGTAGTTTGATTTTTTAGTATGATTCTATCGTTCATGCACAAATGTGTTCTCTTCAATTACGATTGCAGAACACGGCTTTTGCTTTGAGATATTTCACTAGAACATTAGCTAGGTAGAACTCATTAAAGATGGTCAGAAGACAAAGAACTTGCTGCTACTAGTCCACTAAGCATAGGTAGATTTTTCTCAAAGCGTTGGTTTGTCCCTTAATGATTTTCTTTACTTATGTAAAGACTCCTCCAAGGAACGAACATCTCTTACCTAAAATATGGCAGTTTTAAATTAAAGAAAGTTTTGATTAATTAAACCAATCTTTCCTTCTTTTAATTATTTGACCAATCAAATCAGTCCAAGATGGTAAATATATTTTTCCGTATATGCTGCTATATGAAAAGTAAAGATTGCATCTCATTTAGGAAATTCTTAGCCAAGAAATCCGTTTACTTGTAGCACGCAGTCAGTCCTGACCGACTGTCTTACCTGGTTGGACTGCATCAGTTGAACACGTATTTGGCACAAGTTTTGATATTTAAAAATTATTCTAATTTAAGCAAGTCAATAAATAAATAATAAGTAGAAGTGTAAAATATATTTTACTTACATATCTGAAATATATCAGTTGTGAGAGTTTCTGTGATACTGCAGACTTTATCATCCTAACAATGCCACACATAAGTGCTCAACACGTGAAATACTTATTCATCGTGTATATGAAAAAAATAGTATGGACGCGTTCCACATTTGTGTTCCTTTTTATTCTTCAACAATAAGATCTAATTGTTTGGAATCAGATAACCAATACATATAAAACTATCTAAATCTCTACCAACCAAAAGTTCCATTAAAATACTCAGATAACAAATATCTCAAATATGCGCATGTTTGTCAAAGATTGTAATTTTTTTTATAAGCGGCGGGTCCTAAAGAATGTGTAGTTAAAAGTAGGTAAGTTATGGATCTACAGAATGTGTAGATAAAAGTAGAATTTGATTAACTTATAAGTAATTGTGAGCTTTTAACAAACATGCACTATATTCAAAATTTAGAGCTGGTTTGGTGAGTGAGTGAAAATGTAAAATCACGACTAAACAGCATGCAGAACATGAATAGAACTCAATTACATCATCCAACTAATCTCACGACTTTATTACTTTTATTATGACCCAAATAGACTAAATTTCCACTATAAAACCACAACATTTCCAATAGGAACAAAGCATCGGGATTTCTTATGTGTGGTTTTACTTTTCATAAATTTTCATGAATGGCCATTTTCCAACAAAAATCTATAAGATTTACCTTCAAAATAGCAACAACTGATCCCCTATTTGAAGTTGTTGTGTGATAGATGTGTTTTAGCACACTTATCTGTGCTATTAGACTCGATGAATTATGACTAATTGAGCAAATTTCTACCTAAATTAGTGTAATTATATTAATTGTGAGTAAAACCTTAACTTAGACGCAATTGACATGAATAAGAGCGTTTTTACACGTTTATTTCGGTTCACAAACATGGATAATTGAAGTTTAATCTGTTAAATATAGCTTAATTCGATGTAATTTGGGTTTGTAGGATCACATTGATGGATAGAATGAAAAGAATGTGAAAACAAGCGAAAATAGACCAAAATGGAAGAGA
>CAIGRB010144793.1:0-20676 GCA_903798255.1 Fraxinus quadrangulata
TTTGTATTGAGATTGAGAATCTCATCTTTATAAAATATTTTGAATCGATTATTCAATAACATAGTAAGTCGAATATGAATTTAATAATCAAATATTCGTTGAATTATCAGATCGAATATGACACATTCGATCCATATTCGATTTATTTACAGCCCTAGCGATGAACATAAATTTAAGAAGAAGATTATGTGTTTCTGCAAAGTAAAAAGCAAATTAGAGGGAAATAATTTTTGGAGAGTTAAGCCATAAGTCATTCATGATATGTCTATCGCACGTCCTCTTGCCGTCTAGACAGTTCTATCGAATAGTATTGGGATACCAAGTATACAATTCAAAACTTGGGGACATGAGTTAATCCAAACGAAAGCTTTGAGAAATGGGATGGTACTAATGGCAAGATTGGTGACTCCTAAATGCATTTTCGAAAGTATATAAGAATCTACGAAGTACAGATACTTTTGTCCGAAGTGATCACAAGCAATGATAAATTTCCTCTGTATAATGTAAAATTTGTTAATGGGCTTGGCCCTTTAGGGTTCTTCCTTCCTAGTTTTGGTTTTCATTATCCTAAACAGTTTAACCAATTTAAACAACGGATATATTACATAACATCGTCAATTCTTTGTTTTTACGGGTTCTTGCAATAAAGATTATTTACTAAAATTGAAGAGAGGATTTCGGCTGGAGAAGGATAGAAACTATGAAAAGGAAGGTTAGAGTTTCATACTCAGATCCTGATGCCACCGATTCTTCATCAGATGAAGGAGGTGATGGAACCCAAAAAAAATCGAAGAGGATGGTTCATGAGATTATACTTCAGCCGGAAAAAATTCTTGACAAGAAGGGTTCTGGAAAAATTCATGCACGAATCAAGAAATTCAATTCGACGGTTCTTGATCAGAACGGTATGAAAAAATTAATTGGGGTGCGGAGGAGAAGATGGGGAAAATACTGTGCTGAAATCAGAGATCCTTTCAAGAAGAAACGGGTTTGGTTGGGGACTTACAACACTGCTGAAGAGGCCTCCAATGCTTACCTGGACAAGAAGCGTGAAATTGGTGAAAAACAGAGCGTTGGGCAGGGAATTGTTTGTGAGAATTCCTATGAAGATTCTTCACCTACAGTTATCGAAATTGATACCCCGGATTCTCCAAATGAAGTAAGCTCGATAAAGAAGGATGTATTTGAGCAAAACAAGGTTGGTTCAAATGCGGAACAGGAATTTTCACTTTCAGACAACCAGTCTGTCAAGTTTGGGATGCTGTATGGTGTGCAAATTCTTAACAATCATGGGTTTCTCTTGGGCGAATTCAGCAAGTTAGATGACTTTAGCATTCGTGTAACGGAATAAGACTCAGCTCTCGTGTATCGCAATAAGACTATTTTCCTAAATGTGTTCTCTGATTTCACGAGTTTTTACATTAAAATTTGCAGAACTTTTTTATACTTGGCAAGATTTTCAAATTATGGAATCCACACATTGGATATATATTTGAAATCACATGTATATTACTTGAGTTGAATAACAACTTGTAGATTGTTGCTTGGTACCTAATGTTGTTAAGTTACTAATGTTTGATTCATACGCAGTATCTTACTTGTTTTCTTCATGTCTGTTATCTTTGTTCCATGATTGTTTTGAATAATGTATAGCATTTCATTTTCAAACATTGGAATAGCAATATTCATTGTAGGTTCGGAGTACTTGAACCCCTTTTGATCTATTACGGTGTGTTAATTATAAATGCATGCAACCATATTCACCGTTCCAATATCGTTCATGCTGTGTTTAGCTAGAAAATAAAGTAAGGTGGTTCTTGAGAAGTGCTTGGAGATGGTTTCTTGGAGTAATCAGTTTGGTATATACGCTTACGAATGATTTTAGTAAGTGAATTCCGTTGGAAAGCTTGGCAAGGGAACTCGACAATATGAAAAGCAACTTATACGTATAAGTTTAAATACTTGCACCTTTTACAAGCATGTTGCATACCATTTAACTAGTTAATAACAGATTTTCATTACCACTTCAGGTACAATATATATATTCAATCATTAAAAAACAGTTGTGACCAGTAATTCAATCTCGGATTTTCTTTCTCTTACTTATTTCCCAAATCCTAGTTTCTTTTTCCTCTTTTCACTGATTAGGTGAAAAGTAGTTGGTTTTCTTGACACTGTAATGGAAATTAGCAGATAAGTATGCAGGTGGTATATTGTTAAATGATTCGAGGAGGATTTGTTTATCTTACATACGTGAAACTTATATAATTTGGTGCTTGGATATGTTGAGACACATAATTTAAGATAGGAGGGTTACACTTCCAGTCAGTTACTTCTCTTGTTTGCTCAATTCATCCTTTTATCCAGATGTGCATGCAATGCATGGTTATTTTATGCAGTAAACTTTTCAAGTTCCAGTGTAATGAATTCGTCGAAATGGTAGTTCAATATGAGCTGTGTGCTGAGATTATTTGGACTTGGGATGGATTGTACATATATGCATGAATAATTATTTCTGCAGTAATTTGCTTGCATCTGCTTCGGTTCTTCATCTTCTGATGGAATCAAATAATTGAAAGTATGCTAAAGGCTCTCGAAGGGCGACGAGGTGAATACATGAGGTGCTACGAAGTTTGAAATTAAAGCTGCTAGATGATAAAAAGGGTAATTTAAAGTTAAAACTCAACAGAATTAAGAGATCTTTTTAGCCTTGTGTCTCCCTCAAGGTATATATTTCAAGTAAAACTTTCCTATCTCATGATGTCATACTCATATTCTTTCTTCATCTGCCTATAATAGAACAAAATTAATTAGGTAAACCCTTCTTTTAACTACCTCTCTGCCGAAGTTTTATATCCATTAAATGCTTAGGTGAATACTCAAGATGATATCTATAATCGACTACATTCTCAACATGGTACATGTATAGCAGTGAGGGTTGGCTATATCTTAGCTTATTTGTGTCTTTTTGTGCTCGAAAAAAAAGTAAAATCTCCTTCCTAAAATAATTGACAAATATAATGCAGCCCAATAGTCATTTTCCCCCAAATATTTACATTATGAACTACTTTACGTGAAGCAACTAGCCATAAGGAAATTCATTCTTTGCAGTTGAAGCAAAGGAAACTGGTTTTACGCTAACAGAGCAATATGCTACTAATGTTAGTTTTCACTGATTAAGATATAAGACTTTAGTTCCAGACGATCTTGTACAGCATTCCTTATCGTATGACCCTTTTCGAAAAGGGACTTAATTAGATAAGCAGCTTTGAATTGTGCCTCCTGTTACACAGTATTCTGTCATTTCTACTTATCCTCTCTCTTGCACACGCGTCCTATGTATATACGTGTGTCTGTGGATGGATATTGATAATTTGAGATTCAGATAACTTCATTGGTTTTTGATGGACAAAAGAACAAGGTCACATGTTGAGCATCTCACTTTCTTGTTTCTTGATGAAATAATCACTGAGTCGGATCAGCCAGACGAAGCAAGAAAAGTGCCGGATCATTCGGCAACAAGAGTCAGTTATGGAATAGACTTTTGGTCAGCTTTCTCGTTTGGCTGCTTCCAGCAGCCCAGCTAGTAGGGAATTTGGACTCTTTTTCTTAAATTAATTAATATATAAGGGTAGGTAAGTAAGGTGCTGAAAACTAGTCCTTCGGAGGGCCCCTCATTCTGAAGCGCTGTCTTTTGGTATTTCATTGTGCTATAGATAAAGATTTTTCCATGCATTTTATACCTTATTTAATCAATGAGGCAAAATATTTAGGTGGATCATGTGGAAAGAACTTCAGATTTTGTTATATCATGCATTTATTCTCAAGTAGGTGAAATTTTTTCTTTATTTCAAAAATATTTTTGTAAATCCTGACAATTCTCTCTGTTAAAGGCATGCTGCAGCTGCACATCCTTGCTACTCTTTGTTAAGTACTAACCTTGTAGAGTTGCTCTTCTTGTTGTCGTTCAATTTTTCTGTTTGAGAGAAATGCGTGATTGCATTCTTTACTATTCATTTTTCTGGCTAAAAATCACATCGCGCGTGGAGGTTTTGGATGGACCTTACCAGTTTATTAACATTTGAACATAACAGTAAATAGAATATCAGAGAGAGCATAAAGTCGAACCTCCAACAAATGACAATCATGTTAAAGGACTCAGATATCTTGGGAAGAACATATCATTTGTACCTACTTGTAGCCCGTAATTCTGGAATTTGTTAAAGCATCTGTTTGTGTATTTGTCTGACGAACAATAAATCTTTGAGTATCCTTTTGCTGAAGACCTGCGTCTACAATCACAAATAAGCATAGGAGAAATTTCAGGCTGTTGTCCGATTGTGATCCTTCAATATTCCATTAAGAATGTAGCTGATAGTAGGGAATTTTACAAGTTTTCAAGATCTCTTATAAGCTCAATAATCACTTATCGACATATCTTCAATTAAGGTAAAGAAAAATTCAATGAAGTACAAACTATCTTTATCACTTATTTTATTTGTTCTCCATTAGGAAAATATTTTAGTGGTGATTGTAACCAGGATCTCTTCAAGAAAAGCTAGTTTGCTTGGGCACTTGTAACGCTGCTGAAGATGCCTCGACGGCCTACTTGGCAAGGAGCATGAGATTGATGAAAAATTGAGTGCCAAGAGAGAAATTAATCATTTCCCTCCGTCCATTGAGTTCTTCTCACTTTACTGTCTCATTTACATGCTTGTTTTATTGTGAGGTCTTGGCTCCAAAAAACATAAGTTCCCCTTCCTAAAATAAGTGTTAATATATAAAGCATTCCAACAGTCATTTTTCTACCAAATGAATACTTTATGAACTTAAAAACAAAAAGATGGATAAGGGAAATTCTTTCTTTGCAGTTGAAGCAAAGGAAACTCCCTGATTTAACAGGCTACTAATGTTGCTTTTCATTGATTAAGATGGGACATCTAAGTGCCAAACGATCTTGATAAGTTCTCCTTGCGGTATTACTCTTTTCCTAAAGTTACTTAATTAAATAAGCTGCTCTGGATTCTGTCTTTCACACACACGCACACACGTGTGTTTACAGATTGAAACAAATTCATTGGTTTTTGAAGGATAGAAATATAAGGTCACATGTCAAGCCTCTCAGTTTCTTGTTTCTTCAGAAGTCCTTTTACAAAATGACAACCTTGCGGGCAGTGTCTTTTGGTATAGAATTTGGTAGTTCAGTGTGCTTTAGAAAAAGAAGTCGAATTAGAGCTACAATTTCAGCGTTGTACACAATTATTTCTCTCTCTCTTTTTCCCTCATTTGAGCTAGTGTTCGTCCTGAAACAGTTTTGAACAATTTTCTTTTAGGGTGACGGAGCTTGTAGTTACTTTTTGCAGCACAAAAAGAGATACAGAATAGTTACATCATTGTTCATCTCTTTTTGTGACTGGTGCTGGAGATGCTCATGTTGTTTTGAAGACGAAATTGAACCAGGTTTCCATGAGCTATTGTTGCAATGTCGAAGAAATTTTGCTGCTTGATGTCGAGAAGGGAAGTAGTATTGCTTTTGTCTAAGCTCCTTTTTGCTGTAAGAAATTGTACTACTTTAGTTAAATGCTGTATTGATTTAGTTAGAACTGAAGAAGAAATTGATTGTTTTTAAATTTTTTGTACATTTACCGGTTAATTTTATGCTTACGAGTTTAAGGCCCTCACAATTTTCGTACAAAACTAAGAGTTTAAGACCCTCACAACACTTGTCGTTTTGGTTCATTTCTAGTTCAGTTTTTGAAGAATCGAGTACTTCATTTACAACTGTCTATTTCTTATGTAAACGAAGTTTAGTAATCCCGATGTAAATGATAATAATTATTGTGTAATAAAGAAACTAAAAAAAAAAATGACTCGAGTGGGGCCAATAATAGGTATTGTGGGTTAATAAATTGGTCAACTTTTAAAGCTGTCTATCGATATTATTTCCTATTTTGTGGAAGTGTAAAATAAAAAAAAAAAAAAAAAGGCATCAAATGCAGTTGACTCCTGCCATATTTATATAAGAGAGCTATCTTACCATAAAAGGATGTGAATTAGTTACCAAGGGAATGAAAAAATAAGAAAAAAGGAAAAAAACTCTACAAAATCAAAAACAAATTAGGTCATATGTTGAGTTCAACATTTATTTTCTCGTTTCTTTAGAAGTCCTTTTAGAAAAAGCATGCTTGAGGGCAGTGTCAAATAGTCAATGCTGGAATGGAAGTCAACATTTTCGGAGTGGTTTAGAAAAGGATGTCATGTTCCATGCATTTTACTTATTGTGACATGATGAGCAAAGAATTTTGGTAAGAAATATGTTCTCTAATTATATCAAGTAATTCAAAGCACACAAATGTCCTAAATTCCAATCTCATTGTGACACGGAACGAAAAATCACCATCAGGATGGGTATCCCATCCCAAATCCGCTCCTTTACTATCCATCCCTATGCATATGCACGTGTTAGGGTCTTTTTCGGACAAGTGATAACTCTATATCCGTCATTTGCTAGAAAAAATGTGTGTGTGATTACAATTAAGCATCATAACAATTGAGTGGTTTTTTTTTACAAAGTTAAATTGAATTTATATTTTATACAATTCTTTTATATATTTGGTAAGCTAGACGCATTGCTCAATCAGCATTCATCTTTCATATTCACTAATTTCGTTAACAACTCAAAGATTTAGGATAGATCTTTCCCTATTTAGCCATGGATTTTTAGGCCAATCTTTACATACTAGAAATTGTACAAATCTTCCCTTGATTTAGAAGTGTAATATTTAAAAATAAAATAATTTTTCATAAATCGAGAAACAAATACTTATTAATACAAAAACTAAGCATGATTTTACTTCTTCGGCTTCCCAAGCATGCTTTGACTGAATATTATGTAATTTATAACAATTTTCTCTATTATATATCTCTTTTATTTCATTTTTCTTATTATATTTTATCGAGCTTACTAAGGATATGATTGACACAACAATTACGAGTATAGCTTTTTCAAAAAGAGTTATCGAAAATCTGTTAATTTTTTTGTTTTTAATCTGAAAGGCGATGTTAACATTAAATTGAATGTTTGACAACATAAATTATAAAAGTACGTTTGTATAAACTACATGTTAATTTATATAAACATTAACTCATATTTTTTTTTTCTTTCATAAATAAATATTATTAATATCCTATAAGTCTATTAGATAAATATTGTAAAGAATTTATAGTGGCACAGTTATTTTAAATAAATTACTAAACAATAATTTTGAATTATGATCCATGAATAAAATAAAAATTATGTTGAAATTTGACTACAAGAATAAAGAGAGATGGAGAGAAAAACGTATAGAAATATTTAGAGCATCTCTAATCACTTCATTGATTGAAGTTTACATATAAAGTAAATAGAAAGTCTTCCAATTCATAAGATATTGATGTCTAAGGAATAGACGATGATTCTAAAAATTGATCTTTAATACATTGTATGGATTGTCATCTACGTCTTTAATTTTTTAATTTTTTTAAAAAGAAAATCACGTCTAAATTTAGAAAGAAAATATAAATTCAAAAAATAAATATTATTTTATTTCATAGACGGAAATTTTATTTTAGTCACTCAACTTTCTTTTTGCCTGAATCGTCATTCATTATTTTATTTCGTTTCCATTTGGTCACTAAAACTAATGTCTTCTCCTACAATGGCGAACGAATTCACTTGTATGAACAATATGAGCTTTGATAGAGCTCGTTAGTTTTAAATAGTGCAATAATTGCATCTTTCAACTTGAAAAAGTCATATTTAGCTCCTATTTGTTGTGTATTAAAATTTTAATAAAATTTTAAATCAAAATTAACAATTAATTTTAATAACATATTTCATGAGTGCCACAACTTTTTGACCATATATTTCATTAATTTTTATCAAAATTTACTAAGTTTAATTTATAACTACATCAAACAGGGGCTTAGATAACATAGACTTGTGCAAATTTCTTTTTATCCGCATGACTTTCATGTTATAAGCACGAATTTGCATCGTTGTCCAACTAAAGTTAAGAGGAGCCGACATTAGAAAATTAATCATGCTATACAAATATAATGATTTAACATAATCTTTAACATAATGACACATGACAATTTATAATTGCACCGTTTCAAACACGTCAACTTTTTCATCAAATCACGTTATGCCAACACATATTCTGTCATTCTTTGTGTCATCTGGCACACAAGCATCATTCATAAAAAAATTACATCACATAGAAAATAATTTGAAGTCCCTATTTGATAAAAAAATATAATTTAGATTTTTATCAAAATCAAAATTAACAATTAATTATAACATTATATTTCATGGAATACACAATTTTTCAATCACATATTTCATATTTTAATAGCTACTAAACATGAGAAAAATTTTGTGATGGGCTCACTGTTGGTCACCAAATTAAAAATTAAAACTTCAGTGACAAATTTTTTTTTTTTTTTTTAAAAAGGTTGAATGACAATAAAACTTAATTCACGGTTGGGTAACAGACAATTGCTTTTTAGTTTTTACCCAGATTTTGATCCTTAAATTAGGTAAAAATAATTACTTAATTTCAGCTCTGATCTAAACATAAATACTCAGATAAGTAAATTATTTTTTACCTTTAAAGAAGCAAATATGAACAGAACATAATATTTCTTTACTTTTAAAGAAGCAAATACAGCAAAACACTATCTATGCGCTCCGTCGTCACCGCCCCTTCTTTAAAAGTAGCTTAATTGTCTTTAAAATCACATCTTTCGAACACCATAACGTGCTCATTGTTCCTCCGACACCCCATTCTTTTTGTTCTAGAGAGAGAAAGAGGAGAAATGGGGAGAGAGAAAGCACGTGCATTGTTGTTGGAGGAACTGATAGAGAAGTCCGGCGGTTGCGCAGTCGTGGATGGTGGTTTCGCCACCCAACTTGAGAAACACGGTGCCTCCATTATTGACCCTCTTTGGAGCGCCCTTTGTCTCATCAAAGATCCTCATCTCATCGAAAGGGTATATTACAACAAGTTTGTATTATTGTTTACAGATAATATATATATATATATATATATATATNTACTTCAATAGACTGATAGAATTTTATTTTGTGTATCTACGATTTGGCGTGCTTTTAGTTGAAAAATTTATAAAGGGGATAATTTTTACTGTACATTGAATCTTAATATTATCAAAGCTTTTGTTGGATCCGTTCAAACATCTTATGTTGGCTTATTTTGTGTGGCAAACGAGTAGGCCACTCTCCCAGGATTTCAGTCCAGGGGATTGTCCATTGAAGAAGCAGAGTCACTGCTTGAGAAAAGTGTCAAAATTGCAGTCGAAGCCCGGGATACATTCTGGGCTGCAAAGAAAAGGAGTTCTGGACATAATTACAACAGGGCTCTGGTTGCAGCCTCCATTGGAAGCTATGGTGCTTATCTTGCAGATGGTTCAGAATACAGGTGCCAATGGTTGTTTTTGTTGAAATAACAGATTTTTGGACTAATCCCTACAAAATTTATAGTATTATTGGCATCACTGATTTTGGCTCATCTTTTATTTCAGTGGGAATTATGGAGAGAATGTGACTTTAGAGAAATTGAAGGATTTTCACCGGCGCAGGTTGCAAGTTCTTGTGGAAGCAGGGCCAGATTTGCTTGCATTTGAGACCATTCCAAACAAACTGGAGGCTCAGGTATGTTTATATTCTTAACCATTTGATAATTAGAACACTTCATAAATTTTAATATTGCTAAAGTTTGTATTATGGAACAAATAAATAATGGGATTTACTTATTTTTAACATTCTTGGTGGATTATATTTTGATTAATTGATTGCTTATATTAAATGGCATATGGAATTCCATGCATGTTTTAAGAAATCTAAAGTCAACCGCATAACATAAGCATCTGGATTTAAATTCACATCGTCTTCCTTAAAACTCCAAGTAAAATAAACAGAAAAAGTATACTTCTAACTTCTAAGGATGATGAGCATCGAAAACTGTCGAAAGATATTCATAATTTTCGAGGCAAGGAAAGAGAATGAGTGCTTAAACATGTTACCTCATTCTGTCCAGTAACATTTTGCCGTCTTAAATTTGGTTAACAGGCTTGTGTGGAGTTGCTTGACGAACAAAACGTTGAGATTCCATCTTGGATCTGTTTCAGCTCTGTAGACGGTGAGAATGCGCCCTCAGGAGAAGGCTTTAGAGAGTGCCTTGACATAATAAACAAGAGTAACAAAGTTAGTGCAGTTGGAATAAATTGTGCACCACCCCATTTTATTCTGAATCTCATACAGAGATTCAAAGAGGTAAAATATGCAATAAAATCAAAACAAATACATTGAAAAGATAATGAAATTCATTCAAACCTGACCCGAAATGAAAATGCATCTGCAGTTAACTGATAAGGCAATAGTTGTGTACCCCAACAGTGGTGAAATATGGGACGGCACTGCTAAAAGATGGCTGGTGAGTGATACATTTATGTTCTGTGTTTTTTCGATTGCATTTGAAGGTATGCAATGCATCAATTAATAGTTCTTGTGATTTTATTGGCAGCCATCAAAATGTTTCGACGATGAAAAGTTTGTGCAGTTAGCCTTGGAATGGCGAGATGCTGGAGCAAAACTCATTGGTGGCTGCTGTCGAACTACACCTTCCACAATTCGATCGATTTCAAAAGCTTTGAATGCCGAAAAAATTGTTTCCACCATTAGACAAATTGCTTAGTTTCACATCACTGATGTCTGTTAATTTATTCATTTATCATATTTTCCCCATTTTTCTACTTCAGCTACTGTATTTAGACCGTGTAATTCATGAGAGAGAGAGAGAGAGTGGTTGATTTACAGCTGAAATTTATGCCGTACACGGGCTTTACTTGGACAGTGGAAATGGTTGGTTCCCATACAATTTCTATTGATCTGTAATGGTCGAGTTCAATTTCAATCTAGTTGACTTACAGTTTGAACTTCAACTAATCTGCAGTCTTGTTGATAGTCAAGGTGAACATATTTTCAACTCAGTTTCAAGAGTAACTTTTAAGACATGGGACCTAATAAGTTGTGGAATCGAATTATTTTATTAACGACAATTGAAAAATTTTATACTTGTAATTTTGATTTTCTCTACATTTCTTATAAATAAGAAATCATCATTAAATTTTATTTTGCCCATAAAAAATAGAGATGTTAGATAAGAGATGTGTATTGATTGTCTTCTAAACTTTTTTTCATCTTAGTAAATTACTATAACGACAGAAAAAGACGTAATCTCACATTCAGATGAAGTTATATAAATCTTGTGCGTTGTTGTTCTATTTTCTTTCTGCAACCTGTTTGCTCTCAATGAAAGAATTAAAATTTCTAATTTTCAATAAAATCCATTAGACGAAATTCTATTTCTCCTTCTCTTAGAAGAATTTCGTGAAAAATTCATGTTGATTAGTTCCTTCTAAAAATTCTTTTAATCAAATAAAGTACCACGAAAAAATTATTCAAACAAATCCAAAACTAATCTCTTAGTCTCGAAAGCAATTTTTGACTTTTCAAATCGATCTTCTTAGAATAATTTATTTATTTATTTTTTTCGTACCACATTCACACAACACAATAAATTCTGCTTCTTTTAGCATAAAATGTCGATTTATTTGTTTTACAAAAAAAGATGAATACGGATTCACCATAATAATTTTGATTCCCAATTCCAGCGAAATAAAAAGAAATAAAATTGGTGCCATATGTCACGAAAAGCTACACCGATCAAGTTTCCTTGCATACGAGAGAAGAAATTTGTAAATTATGCTTCCAGCAGCACAGCATTTCAATTGAAGGATCAGTGTCGGGGAGGACCACGTTTATCATATGATCCCCAAGGTCCGGCCCCATATACATCACCGTATGGACCAGGATATCTTGTTTCAGGACTTCCATTCATCATACCATAACCCCCAACACCTATGTAAAGGGAAAGTGATGTTTAAGGATACTTGGTTTGTCAACGTTCCGCTAGAGGAAAGAGAGAAATAAGAGCAGAATAACTCATTTCTGTGCTCATGTGTTTGTTGTGTGTGTGGGGGTGGGGGAAGAGAGAGAAGAGATTACCAAGACCTCCTCGAGCCCTCCTTTCTATACTTGCTTGCTCAGCACGCAGCTTCTCTATTTCACGAGCCATGGAAAGGAGATTTTTCTCCATTGATCGATTTTGTTCCACCAGTTCCTCATTTCCTTTCTTCTCATATTCATACATTCTCCTGTCATGTGTAATGAGAATGCAGCAGAAAACACTTGCTCAGAAACACGACACACCCAACAAACTCTTTCGAATGGCACAATTTGTACTTGAAAGAAGGCATCAAGCTCGATCAATTTGCAGAATATGGGTATAGACCAACTTGTCCAAATGTAGTAGAACACAAAAGGCATTCAACATACATTACGAGATCATGGAGACTATGTCACAACTCTTTGAAATTACCCACTTGCATTCAGAAATGGCACTGGCCACTTGTCCAGTATTCTTCAATAATTATTAATTTATCAAGTACATCAAATCTATTATGTTCTAAAAAATTTGAATATGTTTAAATATGTATTCTGAACCATTTTGACAATCAGACATAAGTGTACCACAGAAAAAATGCAAAAAAAGCTTAATAAAATTAATGTTTTTGTCTTGTTCATACAACCAAATATAAAGTTTGGAGACACCAGCACATGACATCCGTACGAGTCCAGGTGACATGCATGGACAATAATTCAGTTACTTCAAAGATTTATAGCAAATGGAAAGCCTAGACAGACTAAAATTGCAGGCACCAACTCCTCTTTATTTGGAGTCTTTAGTGTGTGTGTCTATTGCAGCGGTGGGTGTTAAGTAAGTTAGCATGCAGATAATAAATTAGCAATCAAAATTCTTACCTAGCATCAACCAGGTCTTTTCCCATTTTATCAATGTCAGTTTTGATGGCAGCTATTTGCAGATTCTCAGCTTGCATTCGATTAATATCCTTTGTCAGAGTTTGAACCTGGGATGATAATTCCTGCCGTAAAGTACTTAATTTCTGAGCTTCAGCTCTTAATTGCACCACCTCTCCCCTCAGAGGTTCAGCAGAGCGAAGCTCGGCCTCTAGTTTCAATCCTCTATCAATCAACTCCCTTGTTTGAATATCTCTGTCAGCACGCAATTTAGGAATGACCTGACCTATTCTGTGGATCTCATCTTTCACTGCAGTCAATTCCCTTTGAAGCATCACATTGTCGTCAACCACATTTCGGTTTTCAGCAAGAAGCCTTTGGATGTCTCTGTGCTGGAGATCAAGTTCCTCTTCCAGGGCCACAGGATGAGGTACGAGTCCTGGTCCTCGATCTAAAAAAGGACGTGGGCCATCACGGACACTCCGGAAATTATCTGGATGTCTGGGCATGTGATTCCTCCCAGCCATAACAAAGAACCTGCATTAAAGATGATGTGAGGGTACCAATAACTGAACTCAATGAGTAATAAAAATCCAATATTGCAGTAGGAATTAAGATTCGAGTTCAAGTAAGAACGATAACATTAAACCAGATATCAAAACTGAATTTCATATAAAAATACTCATGAGCGATACTATCGCATGACTACAAAATGAAAAACTCAGTGCATAATCATTATCTCTGAATACATTAACCTCGAAAGCAGATATCTCAAAGTCCTACAACTCAGAAAGAAAGCACAGGACAAGATGAATGAGTGGGCGTGCCATATGACTCTTTAATAAACTTGCTAAAAATGGGTCAGAATCTCAATAGTTCATGATCACTCATCCTCCGAAATTTACAAAATAGACTGTTAAATCTAACACTCATCACATAACTTTCTCGAGAAATTGCCCAGAAATATCCATATGAAGTTCAGTGGTATCATTACACAATGGAACAAAAGTAAAAGAGCAAGTAAATATTGCCTTTGGAGGTAACTACGGTAAGGTTTAATAGTGGTAACTATGAGCTGCCGTAACAATTGAAAAGCTATAAGACTACTGAAAAGTTAAAATTCAGATGTCTGCCTAACTCAACCATAGAAACACAACATTCATGCAAGAATCAATTCAAATATGGACGAAGAGACAGCTGCTGAAAAAATGTGGTGTAATAAGGGCTGTGTCGTGTAAATAAATTGGCCAAAGAGCAAAATTCAATCAAAACAAACTGAATGCTTTGTAATTCTCATGATATGCTAAGGTTGTAAAAGTCAGTTATTCTTAAATCTAACACTTAACCAACACAAATGTTTTAGAGGAAATTGACCATAGTATTGCTCAAAAAGAAAGACCAGTAGATTAAACATTATTTAAAACACGAAGAATTCAATCTCCACAAAACAGAATAATCATAAATGGAAATATTCAAATCAATATGAGCATCCCTTTTTTTTTTCCTTATACTATTATGGGGCATACAAAAGAAGTGAATGTACATGCTTTTTTACTATAGGTTCTGCGATTCGAATTCTTTGTAAGCACATAAACAAATGGCAAGAAATAGATAGAAGAAGAGATGTGATGGTGGAGAAGCAATATCTCTATAATAATCAATGGAACAAAAGTCGTTATTTGAAGCGTGTATAATGGAACCATTAGTAGTCTGTGAATTAAGCCACACTGGAAGTTTCTAGGCCCATGCATAAAGCTAATAGCTGAAAGAATTTATTTGACTGAAGATTCTAGTTCATTATTATGCTTAATCAAAAATATAATATGATAAAGTAGGGGAGTTATGGGCAGGTTGACAATCAACATAAAACTTTCTCACATCTTATGATGTGAACGTGACATAATGAAACTACATTGGATTTGAACTCATTGGACCTTTCAATAGATATACCACTGGAACCAATAGCGCGGTGAAAAGGAAACATGAATCTGCTCCCAATTTTATAGAGAACAAGGCTTAGTTTTGTGGTTGTATTTCTATTTGAACCCATGAAGAATTCATTGCATAAACCATTGGTAGTCTAAAATCAAGTTTAAGTTAGAGTGAAACATTTTTGGGATAATGACATAGAGCTTAATAGCTGAAGGAAGCTATGTGACTGAAGATTGATTGTACAATATTATTCCGTATTGCTATTTCGACCCATTGAGATTTCATTGAGTAAAATAGAATGCATAACAATAATATTAGACTATTAGTGAGCTCAACATGCATCCCTCCCACTGACTATCACAGTAAAGGTGTAAAACCACACACTACCACCTTATCTGAGCAAAAGGATGAATAACTGTAAACAAAAAACAATCTCTTTGAATTTCTGTTTCACTGCAGTGAGTACTGATTTATCCCTGAAAACCCTTTTTCTAACACCATCTTAAACCCTTACAGCCAGAATATAATGGACAAAGTTAATTAAGCATAAATCGATAGTCATCAAAACCTTAAAAACTTTATAACAAGGGCGGCAAATATCAACATAAAATCTTGTAATAATGCAATTCCAATTAATAAAAAATAAGCTCCAGCTGAAATTTTCTTACCTATTCAGCTCTTCAGAGTACAATTAAGAGAATAATTTAACTGGCAATTCATGTTAAATAAGAATTAATTCCAGAAAACTTGATCCGTGAAACGCCAAGAAACAGAAAACAAAAAATTGATAAAACAAATAAAAATAATTGCATGTTAGCGCAATCTTAATATTGCACAAAGATACATATACCCATTTTGCATATGTGATATCTGTACACAGGAAAAAATGAAATAGATAATTGTGCACAACAATATGTTTTTTTCGAATGAACAAGAAACCTGTACCTGTGAAATTTAGGCGATTTTTCAATCGTTCAATGAGTAATTAAGGAGCCGAAGTTCCAAAAGCAACCCTTATGTACCATATGCAAGCGGTGTATTCATTTCTGCCAAATCGGTCATTGGGCCTTCAACGTGGTCCGGGGAAATTGACCCGGGTAATAAATTCCAATATATGGGAAAGATTTCATAGTTAAGAGATTAAGTTTTACAAATTTTAAATTTAAAAAATTAAGTTTAAAATTTTAAATATCAGATTTTTTCAATTTTATTTATAAATTAATAAATTAAAAATATATTTTATTAATTAAAAATATTAATGCCATAAATCCNTAGTTAAACATATATTTTATTAATTAAATATATTAAGATCACAATTCCATATAATTTGGTCACAAATTTCATATAATTGGTCACATATCACAATTTTTATATGTTACAAATTATTTTACAGTCACAATTCAAAAATTTTATTAGTCACAATTTGTTTATCGGTCACAAATCAAAAATTTCTAAGTCACAATTTATTCATCGATTACAAATCTATCAAATTAATAAGTTACATATTATTTATTGATCACAAATTACAAATTTTATATGTCACAAATTATTTTATGGTCACAAATCAAAAATTTATACGTTATAATTTATTTATCGCTCACAAAATATTTATAAGTTACAGTTCATTTATTGGTCGCAAATTATAAATTTTATCAGTCACAACTTATTTAAATATCGCAAATTGTCAAATTAATTGGTCACAAGTTATTTCTCAGTCACAACTTAGTAAATTGTGAGTTAGAATCACATTTTTAGATTACATATTATATATTTGTCACAAATTACTCAATTTATTGATCATAGTCAACCAATTTATTGGTCACAAATACTATTGGTCATAAATCTAAAAATTTTGTAAGTCACAATTTATTCATTGATCACAAATCAAAAATTTTATGTCACAAATCACAAATTTTAGAAATCACCACTTATTCAACGATTACAAATTATCAAATTAATTGACCACAAGTTATTTTCAATCATAACTTAATAATTGTGAATCACAATCACGTCTTTTAGGTCCCATATTATTTTATTGGTCATAGTTTAATCAATTTGTTGGTCACGGTCAATCTTGGTCACAAACACCCCCACCTCATTTCATTCCACCACCACCACTCCAACGAACCACAACTTGCACCACCCCATCCCCACCTTATCATCTCCGCTAGCACCACCACTACTCCAACGAACCACCACCATCACCACCACTATCAGCTTCTATACACACGGAACTCACACAAATCAGCACACATATACCATAGAACGCCCACCTCCACGACTTGCACCAACGACCATCGTCACTACCACAACCGCACCTCACTGTCCGCACCAACAACCATCACCATGACCCACA
Source organism: Fraxinus quadrangulata (assembly GCA_903798255.1). Lineage (NCBI taxonomy): Eukaryota > Viridiplantae > Streptophyta > Magnoliopsida > Lamiales > Oleaceae > Fraxinus > Fraxinus quadrangulata. The sequence goes on from CAIGRB010144793.1 coordinate 17,229, forward strand.
TCGCACCAACACAATAGTAAACAAGATGAAGAGGAAATATAGGCAGATTAGAAATAAACCCATCATTGAGGTGTTGCAACGACGATAGGTGCTTCTGCATGTGGCGACGCTATTGCGATGCCACTGGACATCACATTATAGCCACTGTCACAGATCGGGAACCAATTTTTTCCAGATTCCCAAGTCATTTGTCGCTGTAGGAAATCATTCCCTAGATTTCCCGTCATTGGCATCAGACCACAACCCAACTCCGACACAGAAACTGTTCATGCCGTACTATAGTGAAGACATCATAGTGGTGGTCTCCAGCGACATCGTTATCGCCACTGCAGTTTTGAGCTCCGCTATCCATCGTGGTACAACTCTACATCGATGTCCCGATGTCGTTGCTATGTGGCTCAAATATCCAATGTCATTGCAACAGTGACACGGCCACAGCGCTAATCGTTGCTGAGCACATACAGTGGTGGTTGGTGCCGTTAAAACCTAGAGAGAATGGAGAAGGGTGGAGTGGTAGAGGAGGAAGAGATAGAGTAGAGATTGAAAATAATTTGGCGTTTGGGGATGAAATTAGGGGTGGCGGGTGTGTAAAGTAATTTAATTTTATAAATTTTTTATTAATATTAAATTTTTATCTAATTTTTGTATAAACAAACTTAAAATCTGATTTTTGAAAATGTAACTTAAATATCTAGTTCTATATAATTTCCACTATCATAAATGCAAAAATTGTTGTTAAGTTTAAAAGCAATTGACAATTATACTCATGTACACCTAAAAAATATTATCATTGTATCTATTATTCTTTCCTATAAATATGAGACTTTGATTCTCATTATAATAGACACAAGTCTATTGACTTTAATTCCCTCTTTTTTTCTTTCTTTTTTTCCTTTTTTTATAACACGGTCTTTAAAAATCAAAGTGAATTAATTAGAAGATAATGATTTTTATAAGTATAATCATCTGTCGTATGTACCAAAATTAATTTGGTGGCATGTGAATATTATATACATGAGATTTTTTTTTTTTTTTTACATATACACTAATTTTGCAGCAATCATTGCCTTTTGATTCATACATTTAATTCATGCCTTTTGATATGTGAAATCCATAGTTTTAACTTTTGTGTATGTGAAATGCATTTTAACGTTATTCATGCACTTAACTTATACATATGTGAATTCAAGTGTTTGGAATCTTTTGCATGTTGGTAAAAAATTTAGTCAATTATGTTAACTTCTATATATAAAGATTTTTTTTCCTAATACATGTTTGATAATTTTTATATCACATCATGTCTGTATGGTAATTAATATTTGTAACGTGATTAAATAGTTTTAGACGCCTCTTTATAAACTTTAAATTAATAATTTATCTTCTAGTTGCTCATAAAGTAACACGACTTTATAATTAATATTTTAGAAGAATACTGATCGTAAATCTGCCTATTATAAATAGTTTATTGTTGCTCCTAAAGTAGCACAACAGTATAATTAATATCCTGAAGGCATGAATTATAATTTTCAATATTCTAGAAGAATATTAACATATTTCTCTCGAAAAAGAAATAATAAAGTATAACATGCTCTCGAAGTAGCATTCGTCCCTACAAATTATATCTCGTTGTGCTCATGAAGAATCACAAATTAAACAATTCAATATTGATTGTAATTTTTAAAGGAAAATATTTTTTATTAATATTCAAGAAGAATATTAATTTATCGCTCCAAAAGAGCATATAATTCAATGTTTCAATATTCTCCAAGATTATCATATTAGTGCTTCTGAAAAAGCATAAATCCTGAAATAATAATAAGAATTAAGATGGATTACCAAGATATCTGTTTAGGAGATAATACAATTATGCACACAATTATATAAGATAAAAGTATTTCTTAAAATTTAACATTAGTAAAAATATAATATTAATACGATAACAGGTGCATCGAATTTCGTTGAAGGTTCAACAAGAGCTTGTATTATTTCATCAAATAATACAAAATTATATATTGACGATACACTTTATTAACAAATTGCTTAGTTTTAAAGATATCCGGTGCAATGAATATCACGTTGAAACGATGCAAAAAAGTAATATTGAATATCTTTACATAACTTCTTTTGTATCTGACCAAAAGCAGATGAAAGAAAAATTTCATGAACTCCCACTTGGCGTGTACTCTACATTTATAAAAATAGTTGAATAAAATATTGTCACAAACCAGAAGTTCATTNATAACTTCTTTTGTATCTGACCAAAAGCAGATGAAAGAAAAATTTCATGAACTCCCACTTGGCGTGTACTCTACATTTATAAAAATAGTTGAATAAAATATTGTCACAAACCAGAAGTTCATTGATCCAAAATTTTTTATACTTTAGCATCATCGACTTGGACATCCAGAGGCTAAAATGATGTGTTGAATAATACACAACTCAAATGAACATCATTTGAAGAACCAGAAGAGTCTTTTACCTAATGATTATTCATTGTAACTTGTTCGGAAGGCAAGTTAGTCACTTGTTCAAATTATAAAATCCCGAGCTCAATTTCCCGATTATTCAATCAAGACAATTCATCTTGTCTTCAACGAAAACTTGAAATTTATGTGAGTTTTGATTCCCCATCTATTATTAAATATATTTACTGCACTTTTTGTAGATTGTCATTTTGATGAAATGATTTTTCCAATTTTGGGAGGGATAAAACTACATCATAAAAAATAAGGTAAAATTTCTTGGAATAAAATAACTATATATCACTTTGATCCCCGCATCAATCAATGTGAACAAGAGGTTGAAGAAATCATTCATTTGCAAAAGATTGCAAATCAATTACGTCATTTATATCAGCAGAAAATATTCTTGCAAAAATTGATGTCCATGAAGGACAATCTACTGCTAAAAACTTTGAAAGAAGTAACGTTATAAAAGATTAATCGATCAAATATTGAAAATATAGTTCTTGAAAAATCACAAGTGTCTGAAATAATGAGATTTCAATAAATTATATGTTATCTCATAAATTATGAGAACGAAATAATGTTATTATAGATAATATTTCTACATTTAACGTGACTTTTGATATTATACAAAATGAGGATTTTGAACCATAGTATGTTAAAGACTGTCAACTTAAAAATAATTGATCAAAATGGAAAGAAGTCATACATGCCGAATTGAATTTAGAAACAAAAAGTGTTTGACCGTATAGTTCGAATATCCGAAAATGTAATCTATGTAGGATACAAACATACCAGGAATTGATTATGAGAAAACATATTCTCTCATAATAGACACAGTTACCTTTAGATTCTTAATTTGTTTGATTATGTCACAAAAGACTCGATATACGCCTTATGGATGTAATAAATGCATATTTTTTATGGTTCACTTAATAGTGATATATATATATATATATATATACTAGTCAAAGGTTAACGTG
>CAIGRB010144797.1:30918-49298 GCA_903798255.1 Fraxinus quadrangulata
AAAAATTGATATGTAAAGTATTATATAACGTAATACAAAGGCTGTGATTCGTTATTTTCGATTATATGTATTTTGGTGTATTTAACTATTTTTAATATTATGTTTGTAAACTTTTTAACAAAAGTTATTTTGATTATTATTGATCGAAAAAAATATAATGGGTAAAGTGCAAATATGGTGAATAAATGTAAGAAATAGTTTTTTGAATAAGAGAGGAGTTTTTTTGTTCAAAACTTGCGGTGGTCAACAATTCTCACAATCCATTTAATGGGGATTCAAGGGAAGAATCTGCTTGAAGTTTGGTTGTAGGTGACTTCAGTTTGCGGTGGTGGCTATGAGTGGTGTGGATGGATTGAGATGGGATTGAAAAGAAGATGAATTTTTTTTTCTTTTTTTTAGTTAATCATTTTATGTGAAAAAATGTAAATTTATCATTTTGTCCCTTTAAAATTGATCAAAATATGATCAAACGTTTTTTATTTTTATTTTTTTTAAGTGAACAAACAGATCTCTAGAAGGAAACCGTCTTGAGGTCCTTTCTCAGCATAGGAATTAAAAGTTTGGAGCTAGAGCTGCTTCACGTGATATATTAAAATAAGAGCTTCAACAAATGGAAATATTTGGAATCGGGATTGAAATATTTGGAATCGCAATTGTAATTATCCCTAAAACTAATATTTTTAAGACGAAGCAAACAAACACTGAACATGGTTGAATGGCTTTAACTATTAGAAATGATATTGGACATAACTCAACCTAACAAAATCGACTTGTTAGGGGAGGATTGTCCTCAACTTATTAAGTGGATCTAGTAAATATTACCTGTCAATGTGGGATTCTAATACGTCCTCTCACACACAGCGTGAACTATACCAAACAACTGTGAACAAATCGATATTGGGTGCACCCAACATTACAAAATGGATCTACTCTGATACCATATTAAGGAAATAATATTGAGCCTAACTCAATCTAACAAAACCGACTTGTTAGGGGATGATTACTCTCAACTTATTAAGTAGATAGTAAATATCACCAACTAATGTGAGATTCTAATATTAACTTTTGATGATTTCGATGCTAAACTTCCACCAGTTGACGCTATATTAATGTAGACCACTAATTTCCAATATTGCTAGAGATGTTTTCTCCCACTTCATGCTATAGCACTTGTTTGAGTCACATTAAAATTCTCATTCTTCTACTCATTTTCAACCACACATTCTTCAATAAAATAATATTTTTCATCACATCAATAACTTTTCTTTCATTTTCAACCACACATGCTTCATCAATCTACTATTCCAAAATACATTCTTCCAAAAATTCTCATTCTTCTACTCATTTTTCAATAAAATAATATTTTCCATCACATAAATAACTTTTCTTTCTTTTTCAACTACACATTTTCCATCAATCTACTATTCCAAAATACATTTTTTCAAAAGAATATGGCTTAAATACACTCATAATCACAAAGTTACTATTCCATTATTATAGTAATTTTTTTTTTTTATCATTTTTTTTTGTCTAAAGTAAATTTAGTCATTATTTGATTCCTTTTAGACAAAACTTTTTAATTCTCATATTCATTTTCAATCATACATTTATATAATAAAATATTTTGCACGTAATTATCAAACTCTTCCCTACTTTTTAATCATACATTTTTCAAAAAATCACTATTCAATTTTATTTTTTTTCAAATAATGACCGGCTTAAAAACAAAGGTTGTACTTTAATAAAGAAAGGAAAAGTTGTCAATAACTTTGATAACAATCAATCCTACTCTTTCTTTTTCATGAAGATAACCACAAGTTGGGTAGGGACAATGAAATGTATGACTTTTTGTAATTATATGAGATGTATGTACGTTGAGCAAATTATACATTATTTTTAATGAATTTTAATCATTATTTGTAATGAGTGATTATATAAATTATTTGTAATTATATGACATGTACGTTGAATTTTTTTGTAATTATATCATATTTTTTCGTAAAGAATGATTATATAAATTATTATTTGTTAGTTTATTCGTTTTACATCATCCACATTCACAATAAACAATATTTAATCATTTTTCGACTACTTTTCGTCTTCCCAGTTTGACATATATTTTATACAAGTGGCATTAAGGTCTATTCAAAATCTTCGTCCATTATATCAACCTATTACATCTACAATTTTTCGAAATTTTGACCAACCATATCAACATTGGAAATTGTCTCAAAATAACATTTTTTTTTTGGTCACTTAGGGAGAATTATCTATTATAATATTTTACCACGTATTCCCTCTTCGAACACAACCATTTCTGTACATATTGAATTTATATTTTTGGTTAGGTGATAATAAAAATTGAACATAAGGAATGAAGTAACCAGTATTTGTTATTTAAAAATTTCGAACTTTTAGACAAAGTACCCCACGCGTTGAATATATTCTCTACCAATATTATCATGTATAAAGTTTGTAGATTCTTTCCTACTTATACAAGGAAAGTATATTAAATTAATAACTAATTTTAAACACTCGTTTCATGGAGCCTACAACTTTTTAACAACACATTTTATCAACTTTTATAAAAAAAAATTACTAAAAATCTGATTCAAATCTAAATCTAACAAGGGCTTAAGAATCGATAATCAAACGAATTTGGTCAAGTTCTCGATTCTAATTACACAATTGAGTTTTAGTTCATTTTAAAAATAAATTTTTTATAATCTCGATACAAGTTAAAATTATATCAATTTACACGAATTAGGCCATATTTGAGCCACATTATTATTTTTTTATTATCATTATTTTACTAATTTTCAACCACACATTTTTCAATAAAATAATATTTTTCATCATATCAATAATTTTTCCTTCTTTTCCAATCACATATTCTTCGTCACATCAACAGTGAAAATGCATTCTTTTTTCAAAAATGTATACCAAACGGGGGATTAATAGATATTTAGCATAATAAACAATTTAGTCGCCTAATGAATAAAAGAAATTTACGCAACATCTAAAAAAGAAGCGTCGAATAAATTTTTTTTATTAATATTTGATTCAATTAAACCATACCCATCACAAGTATAAATGGTAACAATCCTTGCTCAAGTCTCAAACTCATTTGTCATCATGTTCCGTAATCACCTGTGGCGACGATTCAATGCACTAAAATATCATTACTGCTTCCGCTATAAATTCTCAGTTCCCAGCCAAAATCCCATCTCATTTCATTCAAGAGCAAGAAAAATGGAGGACATAGAGCACAAATATCTGACTGTAAATGGCATAAACATGCACGTAGCAGAAATAGGGCAAGGCCCTTTTGTGCTATTCCTCCACGGCTTCCCTGAATGCTGGTACTCATGGCGCCACCAAATGGCCTTCATGGCCAGCCACGGCTTTCGGGCGGTGGCGCCGGACCTCCGCGGCTACGGCGACACTACTGGTGTGCCGGTAAACGATTTAACAAAATTCACCACGCTGCATGTGGTGGGTGACGTGGTGGCGCTCCTTAACGCCGTTGCGGCCCAGGAGGAGAAGGTATTTGTGGTTGGGCATGACTGGGGTGCCATGATTGCGTGGGCTTTGTGTTTGTATAGACCGGATAAGGTTAAAGCTTTGGTGAATTTGAGTGTGGCGTTCTCGCCGAGAAACCCCAGCAAGAAGCCTGTTGAGATATTGCGTGCAGTTTATGGGGAGGATTACTATATTTGCAGATTCCAGGTTCTTTTATTTTCNAAGAATTTCCTGACCTACCGCAATCCTGGTCCACTTTACCTTCCTAAGGGGAAATGGTTTGGTTCGTTTGGAGATTCGGCAGATACTCCAATTGTCTTGCCTTCATGGCTATCTGAAGAAGAGGTTGATTACTATGCTTGCAAATATGAGAAGAGTGGCTTCACAGGGGCATTAAATTACTACCGGGCACTCGATATGTATACTCCTCTTTCTCAATTGTGTTTGAGCCAAATTTTCCAATCTACATGGAAAATAACAAACAAATCTTTATTTGATAGTTGATTTAAATTAGTTCGATATTCATTTATGTTGCACATTATATCGAATATATAACAACAGATGCACTATGAGTCTATAAGGTTTGTTGTTTAACTCCATTTCTTGAAAATCTTGTTAACGCACCGACATCCCTTGAAACTGTCCCGTTGATAAATTTCCCTCGACCCTTGGTTCTTTTTGGTTTTCAATTCTTGATCTTATTTTCTCGGATATTACAGAAACTGGGAGCTCACAGCGCCATGGACTGGGGATCAAATTCAAGTTCCGGTGAAGTTCATTGTGGGTGAACTCGACATAACCTACAACGCCCCTGGCACCAAAGACTTCATACATAAAGGCGGGTTCAAGAGATATGTGCCATTGCTGAAGGAAGTCGTTGTAATGAAAGGAGTAGCTCATTTTATCCACCAAGAAAAGCCTGATGAGATCAATAAGTACATTCTTGATTTCTTCCAAGAATTTCCACTTCCCTCGTCTTCAACAATGTAAATGCCTTTTGTCTACGTTTATCTGTCGATGCTGAGTCGTGATGTTCGAAGTATTTTCCAAAAGTTTGGAATGTACTGTACTGTTTTTTTCTTATTGGCATGAAAATAGTTGGCCAGCAAATAAATAATTGCCAAAATATGTGGTTCTCAAGATTCTGTTTCAAATCTAGTGTGTTTAAAAAGATACCAGGACATATCAATTATTGCACTCTTGTTCATTCTGCACGCTCACGCCCACACACATGCAGAGACAACGAGGGAGAGAACACGAGATGGAGAAAATAGGACATAAGACGGTACCTGTTAATGGCCTAAACATGCACGTAGGCAAGCTTGGTCAGGGTCTGTTACTTCTCTTCTTACACGGTTTCCTTGAGCTCTAGTATTCTTGGCGCCACAAAATTCTCTCTGTGGCAGCTTATCAGGATGTGGTCCGGACCTGAGGGGGCTGTTATTAGTGATTTTTAATCACATGATCATTAATTCATTGATTTGTGAATGGTAACTAACCGATAGATGAGTTATTTATTTAGACCATGTAATAAAATTGAAATTTGTACAGAAGGTAGGGATACACTTACTAATTTTATGGGCATTAATTGAATTCTTTGGTGATTATTTGTTCTTTAACAGAGGCTTATCCTAATTTACATAAAGATGTAGTGATTTTAATTAATTGAGAATGATTGATTTGAAATCAAGAAAGATAAATTAATTAATTTAGAAAACATTCAATCAAATACACATAATTGATTATTATTAAAATTTGGTGATTGAGATTAATGAAATAACTATGGTGAACTAGTGAATCCTACCCATTTTTAGGGATGACAATTCGAACCGTTAAAATCGAAAATTGCGGTTAACCGAATCGAATGGGTAGAAAAAATCGAATAGATGGTGCAATGAGATGGTTATGGCTTTGATTTTAATGACCCGGTTCGGGGCGGGTATGGTATTTAGCGATGGTGCCCCGCCCCGAACCGATTANCTATCCTAACTAAATTACAAGAGCACATAAGTAAAAATTATCATTCTTCTATTTGTTTTCAACCACACATTCTGTAATAAAATAATATTTTTCATCACATTAATAATTTTTCCTTTTTTTTCAACCACACATTCTCCATCAATTTACTATTCCAAAATACATTCTTTCAAAGTAATGTGACTCAAACACTTCCGCAATAATTTTATGTTTCAAACATTGTTCAAGCATTTTAATAAAATAATTATTGAATAACATGTTTTAGGATAGGGAAAAAAAACATTTGAATAGTAGTAATTTTGTTTAAAAGTAGCTTTTTCTTTTTAACTATTTATTCAAAAGTATGTTATGCCCTTGTTTGGTATCGATTAAAATTTAGATTTTAATTTAAGTCAAAGTCAACAATTCATTTCAACCACATATTTTACGAGTCTCACAACTTTTCAACAACACATTTCTTCAAAAATCTACTAAAAATCTGATTTTAATCTCTACCGAACATGGGCTATGCTTTCTTGAAAAAATAACTAAGAAACTCTCTTTTAATCCTAACTATACTTTATAAAAATAATTAAAAAAATCACAAATAATGCTTGTTAGGAAAAATTATAAGGTGCTGAATTTATAATTTGATATTTAAATTATAATTCATATACTTACAACGCATTCAATCCAAACGGTACCAAACAAAAATAATAAATACTTAAAGAGGAAAGCCATAAAAATACACACCTACTCATACGTTATTCACCTGGATCTTGCCATCTCTCTCTCTCTCTCTCTCTCTCTCTCTCTCTCTCTACCGTTACCATATTTCTCTCATCCCGTCTCTGTCTTCTCTCTTTCCACTCACCGACAACGCTAGAGCTCAAAGCGACGACCATCGCAAATCCGTCCTCCTTCATTATTCTGGTGCGATAGGTATGCGACGGTGTGGGTGCGATTGGTGTGCGCGGCGGTGGGTATATTCGGGTGCGATTGGTGTTTGTTCTAGTGCGATTGTGCGCGCGGCGGTGGGTGCGATCAGTGTGTTCTGGTGCCGTTGATGTTTGTTCTGGTCCGATTGGTGCGCGCGACAGTGGGTGGGAAGATGACGCGGAAAGAACCAATTTTATATCAAAAAAAAAAAGAATAGAGGAAGAAGATGAGTAACGATGAGCGTCGCTGCTTCATGGTGGTCGGAGCTTTGGCATTGCTCGCTTGTTTTTTGTTTTATTTTGTTTTTTTGTGGCCGATAAGAAGTGATGATGCTGGTGTCGCGATGGTGTCCTGGGTTTTTTGTTTTTTTTGTGGCGGTGGTGTCGCAGTGATAATGCTAGTGGTGATGGTGGTGGTCATGTCGATTGTGATGGTGTGGCAATTGTGGGATGAGATGGGGTTGGACCCCTGTGACCAATTTTTTGATTAACTGTTTCCCCAATAATTGGTCAATTTGTAACATGTGACCAAAAAATTATGACTGTGACTCACAATTGATTAAAATAGTTGTTTCGAAGAAACGGGCATAACCTTTTGCACCAATATCAGATTTTCTATTATAATATGTTTTCGAAAACGATTTTCAGCGCTTCATACCGATTTACCTGATTATCGTCATTTTCAGCCTCTAATTTGCAGTTTAAGGCATGTTACCCAATATTTTTTTGATCCTTGACCAAATAAAATAATTTGTGACCAATAAAAATTTTGATTTTGTGATCAATGAATAATTTGTGACATAAAATTTCCTATTTGTTATCGAGAAATAACATGTGACCTGTAAAATTCTTGATTTGTGACCAAAAATTAATTTAATAAATTGTGATCGATTTGCAATAAATAAATGAGTTGTTAAGGTCACAGTTCATTGGTCACATGTTTGAGTTCACAAGTCACACACATTTTGTATAGTTCAAAAATCAATATAAATAGGTCATAAATCAATATGATTAATTAATTTGATAGTTGTGACCATATTGTATAGAACCGTGACTAATTAATTTGTCGTTAAGGTCACAGATTACTGGTCACATGTTTAAATTTACAAGTCACAGTCATTTTTTATAGGTTTCAAATCAATATAAACGAGTCATATATCAATATTAACATGTCACATATCGTTTTGTAGAGTCACAGTTCAAATTTACAGGTCACAAATTAACATGTCACATGTTATTTGGAATAGTCACGGGAGTCGAAACAATTGCTGGAATTGGAGTAGTCGTCGGAATAAAGCGGCAGCGTAAAAGTCGTCGAAGTAGTTATCGGAATCGAAGCAGTCGTCGAAACGGTCGCCGGAACAATCGCCGGAGAAGAGAGGTAACCAGAATAGTTGTCGAAGCGGTGGAGGTGGGGTGGGTAAATTATATTATATTAGAATTAAATATTTAATAATAAATTGATTTAATAATTTATTATTTCATAAATAAAAATTTTAAAAAATCTGATTTTTGAAAATTGAAAGTTGATTTCTTAGTTTTGAAATAGGTGATATTTAATCTCTTAAAAATGAAATTTTCCCTTATTTTTCTTATTTCTGCTTTCATTTTTCATATATCTTTGTTTGCTAAATTGACTTAGTATTGTGTTTTTGTTTTTATTAACTTTTCTTCATATTTTTTTTTCAATTTGACGGTTGGAGTTTAGACTTATAAAAAATAATTTATTTTCGTGGTTATTAACCCAATCGAACCGAAATACGAATCGAATCGACTTACGTGGTTATGGTGCGATTATGGTATGGCCAAAAATTTGGTGGTGCGGCTATGACTTTGGCCGAATCAAACTGTTGCCATCCCTACCCATTTTCATGTGGCAATTCCATCAAGATCTCTTCCCAAGTTGGGGTAAGAATCCGAACGAATCAAATCTTTGAGGAACGTATCAAGAGAGAATTTGATTTGGTTAGATATGTGTTGTTGGTAAACAGTAATATATTTTTAGAAAGGTAAGGAATGTATAGTCAAATATTCAATATGATTCCATAAGATCTAGTTTCGTTCAAGCAATAGATTCTAACCAACTGAAAGGATCTTCTGATCAATACAGAGTTCATTTGGATTCCATTGTGAGCAATTGGCAAGTATATGCCTCTTATGGTGCATTTGATTGTCAATATTTTTCATGAAAAGTGTGTTTTCCATCTAACTTTTTACTTTTGTACTGTTTGATTGACAATTTTTTCTACAGATAATATTTATTTTATTTTCATACAAATTTTATGCTCGCAATCAAATACACCTTTATTTCTTATTGAAAATTCTACATTTACATTTTGGGCATGACTAGCAGGAAACATCAAATCGACCTCGACGATGCAAGAAACAAGATTTTAATTTATTTTTCCTCAATGTTGTTTAATATTTTTTTTAATCTATCTCACCAAACAAGCTATTCAATCATTCAAAAAGTAACTTCTCTATGATTTTTTTATTTTTTTTGTTATCCGTCAAAAATTCTGTACATCAAGGTTTACATATAGCAAAGTCCTTATTCAAAACTTTTGAGTTCAGAGAGTTAGATTGTCGATTGTGCTACATGAATATAATAAATTACATAATAGTTTATATACACACGATATGATTAAATATAATTGGATAAGAATTTCTTTATTCAAATTAAAAAAAAAAATCACTCTCTTTTTCACAACTCATGTATGTAAACCATTTTTTAATTCCTTTTATATACAAGTAGTATTTTTCTTACATTGTTTTGACAGTTTTAAGTTTGTCAGGTCGTCTGCTTCTCAAGTTTAACAAATTCTTACATACTTTGTCAATGTTGGAAGCAGAACGCTAAGTTCTGTGCCGGATTGACAATTTTTAATAAAGCTTTTTTTATTTATACACCGGAGTTGACAGCCCCGCACAATAGAACCACACCCAATAAAAAAAATCTTGAACCCCTCTATTGTGAGGAGATCGTACATCAAGTGTCAACACAAGTAACAAAACCCTTTTTAATATGAATTGCAAGAGCTGGAATTGACTGGGCCCTGATCCAGGGTTCAAGAACATGTGCCAGCAAAGTTCATTGTCAGGGAGCTAGACGGCTAGACCTTTCATGTTTCAAGAAAATATAATCTATAATTAAATAATTCTGAAATGAATTAATTGTTGAGTATTAAAAAAATAAGAAAGCAAAGGAAATATTGTTCATTTGATATAATTGCTGGAGATAATTTTATAAGATGGTATAATAGTTGTACCAATTTAATTGAAAGTTGTATCATTTTATTTCTATGAATTGAAAATTGTCTCAGACATAAAAGAATATGTACACAATTCACAAAGGCAGGTTCCAGTGCCATTGTTGCAGGAAGTTGTAGTAATAGAAGCTGCAGCGCAGCCCACTTTGTCAACCAAGAAATACCAGATGAGATCATCAATGGTTTTCTTAAGCAGATCCGAACGCTTTTGTGTTTCGTGGTATTCCTACTATGGCACAAAGAATATATCTTCAGTAATGATAAAAAAATAAAAATAAAATTTAAAAAAATTAAAAATCTGTTTTATCTATTTTTTATGCCGTTATTGTGGAAATCCTGTTATTCTTAGAATATTCCTAAAAATGGCTTCATGAATGATGTTTTTTAGGTTAAGCGTAGGAATTTAAAAGTATCAATTTTTCTATCAAAACTTTCATCAAAGAACCATCCTAGGTGTACACCATGCTTTGAAATAGTGAGGGGGCTGTACACCATGCTACAACCATCAAAATCCTTCATCAAATCCTTCCACATGCATATGTAAACTCCATGTTAAAATCAAAGAGAAGATTAAAAGCGAAAGCATGCCTTGATCCATGTGTTTGATTTCTTGAACGGGTTATAATCTTCCAATTGATACGTAGTCTCCTTTTTGAATTTTCTCTTTGTTGATGGGGATGTAGAGAAATGAAAAATCACGTTCAATTGGAGATCATGGCCCATAATAAATAACTGAATTATACAATTATTATCTTTTAGTTATTTTAAATTGGTACATTCATCAATTAAAATAACTATTCTAGTCTCTACGCTTTATTCTCATGATATTTAATACTCACTAGTGTAAAATTGACTTTAATAGATCACTTAATTGAATAAACATCAAAAATAGCATTACACATTAAATTTTAATGTGTATATATACATGCGTGGCCCACATGTTGGAATTTTCCAACATTAATGTGCAACATGTGATCTGTTTTTGTTTTTTGGGTTTCTTTTTGTCTTATTTGTCTTGTTAGTCAATATGCGTGGGTTGGCATGAACTAACTTTTAGAATAATGCTGAACTAACATGGCCGCATCGGCCTCTCAGTGACGATGGCCAGCTGGTGGGGGTAGAATTTTACTTCAATTTTGCTACTTGTACGGGATCAATTGACCCTGTTTCTCTCCATATGGGCACTTGTATCGGCATACACGTGTCCTTATGGACACCTGTATGTATATTATAAGTTTCGGCGCTCCCAATAGGAGAACAGAAGTGTTCCTTATGAACACTTCTACGAGTATCATAGCACAACCCATTAAGGAAAATGCTACGTAAGAACATATGTCAAGGTAAAAATATTATGTCATGGTTTATGTAAGAGCATATGTCACCATAACATGATTGTTTCTGATCTCTTCTTCAAAAGTTGAACCTTTGGACTAGATTTGCACCGTTGAAATGTAGTGAGCTCTCGTTTCCTTTCACCGGCCCAGTACACCGATTCTTGTAGTTTTTGTTCCCATTAATACTCATTTATACCCCCAAACAAAGAGAGAGAGAGAGAGATAGAGAGAGAGAGAGAGAGAGAGAGAGAGAGAGGATGGAAAAAATAGAGCACAAGATCATACCAGTTAATGGCCTGAATATGCACGTAGCCGAGCTTGGTGAGGGTCCATTAGTCCTCTTCCTACATGGCTTCCCGGAGCTTTGGTACTCATGGCGCCACCAAATTCTGTACCTGGCGGCTCAAGGATACAGGGCTGTGGCGCCAGACTTGAGGGGTTATGGTGACACCACTGGTGCACCAGTTGAGGACCCATCAAAATTCACTAGTCTTCACATAGTGGGTGACCTGATTGCTCTCCTTGATGCCATTGCGCCTGAAGCAGATAAGGTTTTTGTTGTTGGGCATGACTGGGGTGCTTACATGGCCTGGCACTTGTGCTTGTACAGGCCTGACAAGGTGAAGGCTTTGGTGAATTTGAGTGTTGCTATTGCTCCAAGAAGTCCAAAAATGAGTCCTGTTAACCATTTTCGCAGTCTGTATGGAGATGACCACTATATTTGCAGATTTCAGGTACTTTATTCTGCAAACTGGCGTGTGTGTGGAACGACTGACTCTAATTCCCATGTCAGCTCGTGGAAAGTCTGTCTTGTGTGTGAATTAGCTGAGAGCGAGAGACATAAATCTTGATTTTAAGTATTGAATCTTTATTTTCTCTTACAATTTATGCTTAAGATACTTGTTTGTGAGCTTGGAACGACTACTTTTGAGTCCTCCTTTGTTGCCCGTCCCATGTCATACATAGAAATTAGAAAGTCGGCCTTGTGAACACACTGGTTCTAAGGCTGGGTTCTAAGTGGGTTCTTCCAACTGGGGGAAACATCACATTGATTTTGAGTATGAAATCTTGATTCCCTTCCCACAATTTGTGTTTATGATGTTTCTTTGTGAATCATTTAGGATTTCACACTCAAATTAAGCAAGATAATGAGGAATTAATTTGATGATGGTGAACAGGCAATTATACTTGATTTACAGAAACCTGAGAAAGAGAAGTAAGGCGTGAAGAAATTTGTATCCATTTTATGTTTATTGATACCCTTTATTTAGGGCCATGTATGGTTCTGATTATGTTAGATTTTCAAGAAGAATTTGAACCTGACAAAAAGGTCTTGGAAAATTTGTGGAGTTAAATCATTTGGATTATTTTGATTGATTGATGAAATTATTGATTCAATTAGTTCAGAATCTCATCATCTCCTTGGAATTAATCAAGTCCTAGTTAGTACTGTAGACTAAAATAATCTTTGAAATTCTTAACGTCTGCTTGAAATCTGCACCAAATCAACAGATGAATAGTACATAATGACAGCGGCAGTTTGGGTACGTAGTGAAAGTTAAGAAGAAAATTTTAGGGAATCATGCATATGTTATTCGTAGTTGAGCCTTGTTTTGCCTCGTGGAGCTTCGACGTTAGAATGACATTGGTGAATGATTCAAATCATAGGTCTGGTACTTGATGTAGTAGCCTTTTCTTTACAAGAAATGAATTTTATCTTGGATAATCAAACTGACAGGAATGTTGGTTGACAATGTTTCAGGAACCTGGGGAAATAGAAGCTGAGTTTGCGCAGATTGGCACCAAAGAAGTTCTCAAGAACTTTCTCGCATTCCGCACTCCTGGACCATTTTATTTTCCCAAAGGTAAAGGCTTTGGCTATTCTGCTGATAAGCCAACTTGGTTATCAGAAGACGATTTGGACTACTACACCAAAAAGTTTGAGCAGACTGGATTCTCTGGAGGAGTGAATTTTTACCGCGCTTTAGACAGGTAATTGGCCTCTAGACATCTTCATATGTTGTTCTATAGATCTGGAGCAAAGTCGCAACGAAATATCGGAAAATTCCCACACCCTCGTCATTATTCAAATTTTCAGATGTGTACACAGTTGGACTGTTTTGACAATTTTAAACTCGAAGTTCAGAGTAAATCACATTCTTGATTTCACAAAAGTTCTTACCGACACTGTATTGTCTTGAAGCTGAATTCAGTGATATGTTCTGAATTGATAGTTCTAAATATGAATTGCAGGAGCTGGGAACTGAATGCCCCATGGTCTGGGGCTCTGGTGAAAGTGCCGGCGAAGTTCATAGTCGGGGAACTTGACCTGACCTATCATGTACCAGGGACCAAAGAATTCATACATAAAGGTGGGTTCCAGAAATATGTGCCATTGTTGAAGGAAATTGTCGTGATTGAAGGTGCAGCACACTTTACTAACCAAGAAAGACCAGATGAGATCAGTCAACACATTTATGATTTTATTAAGCAGTTCTAAACCCTCTTGTATTTTGGATGAGTCTCTTTAATCTCATGTGCCTGCTTATCTGTGCTAATAATTATTAAAACTAGAGGTTGGTTTGTAATAAAGATCAGTACCTTGTCATCTTGCCATAATATCCATGGGAGTCGAAATATTTAAGCTTTTGGTGCTAATATTTTGTGAACTGGCTTGATGTCGTGTTTTGTAATAGTGGCATAATGCTTATCAATGAATAAGGGCTCGTAGTTATGTTTCCGCTTCCCATTGTTTCGCATTTTGTTATATGAAGTCTATATCTTGTTTATTTGTTTAAAATGTAAAGCCGAAGTGAGGATAACGACTCCAATGATTCAATGGGTTAATCTTACTATAGGATTTTGCTACTTGTACATAAAAAATGTACATGATGAATTACGTAATATGATGTGGATAAGAAAAATTGGATGGAAAAATTGATTACGTTTTAAATTGATAAATAGTAGAATGACATATAACATTATGTAAATCTTAATATACAAGTAGTAAGATCCTTATAAAAAATAGGAATCAAAGTTCGTTTTGAACAAGTCTTGAAACCTTTTTTAGAATTGTCCCTTTTAGTCCTTCAACTTCGAATGGTGTCCAAGTTGGTCCCCTATCTTCCGACTTCTTCAACTCTGATCCTCAAACGTTTTGTGTTCATTTTGTTCCTAAATTTATGAGATCTTCCAATAAAACTTTCTTCTAATCAAGTCGTCACACTTCCCATAAATCATCCAATTCCATCCTTTGGTCCAGTTTAAGTATCAAATCTCCTCCTTTTGCTTCATTCATCTCCAAGTTGGCGTTGGCGTTTTTACCTAAAAAGCAAAGTATACACTAATATGAGTAGAAATCAACTCAAATTAATTAATTTGTAGTAACTATAAGAGTCTACATAAACGTGTAAATCGCACTTATCATTGATCCCATTGCAATATGAAAACTCTAGGGTTTGATTGCGTTATTGAACAGTATGAAAGAGATGAAAATTTTGGAAAGTGTGCTGCGACCGAAATCCGATGGCACGCTCAAGTTCTCAACAGGGATTTTCTCTAAAAAGAAACCAGTTATTCATTTTACTATGTTCCCTATGTGATAAATGATCAGATAGCTACACTTAGGTGGAGGATCGATTTTACTGGCCCTTGTGCGACGAGAGAGAGTTAAAATCTTATTTAATTTTGTTGAATATTGCATTATCAAACTTCTCGTGAATAGTTATAGCTAAGGGCTTAAAATCTTGGTTTAAAACTGCTGGTTTTTGCTGAAATAGAATCAGGGGAAATTGGTTACTTCGGTATTTATGATTTTTAAATTTGGCTCATTTTTGCATTTCAAAGAATCCATTCCAAATATTTCACTATTTCCAACTTGTACAAGGAAAATTTAGCAATTTTTTTAATTTGAGAATTTATAGCAATACGACTTTTGAGTGTTCTTCTATATAATTTGCACAGACGTACATAATTGGGTAAGTATGATTGTTGATGTTATTTGTGAGATTATAGTTAATGAAAATGAATTCCAATTTTCAATATGGGTAGTCATATGAGTAAGATTTCACAACGGAAATTTTCGACATGGGTAGTCATAGATGCGGGGTGTGACGTGCGGACATTTCACAATGTGAGCAAAGAAAAGGTCATTCCGATAGATTTTATTTTTCCTTGTGACTTTGAAATATTGATATGTGACATATTTTGGTCGTGTGGAGTGAGCGGAAGAAGATGACCTTTTATTTAATTATTTTCCTTTTTTTTTTTGTCAATTTTTCATATCTGTTAATATTTTAACTAAAATCATTAAATGACAATTTTGCTCTCTAAATTTTTGAATGTATAGGCCAGCTAGATTGACTTAAAAATGGTTGATATTCACCCATTTGGACAAATACCACCTATTTTTCAGAAGTTAGTGCAAATGAAACTAATAAGTTGTGAACCTTACCTTTTAAAAAACATTGTTCTAAAAAGAGTAAAGCGTAGTTAGATGTGTAAGTCAAGCTTCAAACTTTACGAATTTAAGCGGTGCCTAAGGTAAAAAAAAGTGTTACTTAATCATTGTAAAAATCATTTAATAATTAAAATAATATATACNTAGTTTCAACTTTTCACTAGACAAGTTCCACTCAACATATTTATAGAAACTTCATATATACTTTCGAAATTTCCAACAATACAATAAGTCTCAAAATCTTAATTATATAACATTGATAACATCGTAACTTAAATCTTATTTAAATCTTTATTGAATAAAGTCATTTTTGACTTTTATACAAATAAAATCATTTAAAAACTTAAAACTAAAGTCCAATAATAGCCTTTTTTTAAAAATAATAAATTAAAGTCAAATAAAATTTTTGAAAGTAATAATAATAAAGCGCATATAAGCACTCATTAAACGGTCAACTCAACAATTAATCGCTTAATTCACGTTTACTATCAAGGTAAAGCATTTCTCTCATGCCTCGTCCCCTTTTTAGAACATATGTGTCAAACAACATTATGAAAATAATGTTAATGAACGAGTAGTTGCACTAGTAATTGCGATAGGCTATAAACTAGTGATGGTATCAAAATGTATCGCACTGTCTAGAAAATATGTTGCACCGAGCTCGGTCGGACCAAACCAGACGGATTGACACCACATCTTGCTAGTGCATAATTGAACAGTGTTAGAAATTGGTTTGAAAGATTGAAATTTGGTTAAGTAATAAAAGAAAAGTTTGGAAAAAGTGACTTTCGTGTCAACTTCGGCCCAATATTCGAGTTTGATCCGATGGTCAAATTACAAAAGTAAATAGACCAACTTGTACTCGTCAAGTAGATCGTCGTGGTATATTTTGAATCTCAAAACAAATTTCGGATGAATGAGAAATTGCGGTCCAAAGTTGGGAAGAAAATAGAAGAAGCTGTCTGAAAAATTGATTAAGGCTGTTGCTAGCTTATGGCTGGACTGTCGTTCGAGCGACAGGCTAGCGAAAAAGTCATTGTTTTTATCACTTGAGCCAGCGATGGCGACAGGCTAACGGTAGTGAATGATGCGACTTTTGACAAGAGTTGTTGAGTTTGGGGCGCGACATTTCATTCACAACCCATCATCCTCTATAAATAGGACCCTAGGGACGTCCGATCTTCACAACAATAATATGCAATCATATAGCATTCATTTTCTCTAATTCTCAACCAAATTCTTGCATTATTGTTGCATAAATTCTCGTTTTCTTCACTTTGCATACTGGAGTTCGTAAACCAAGTTCTGGTTCGTCGTTTTTTGTGTGTTGTAGTGCTACTCACACAAGAAGATAGTCGTTGTATGTTGGGAGTTGATTGCCATAAATTGTAGGCACCGTTGTGGGGTAAATTCAACTTAAAGACAAAATGTTCAACACTTGTCTCGACTTTGATATTATTTCTGCAATACTGGACATTTTTTAAGATTGATTTGGAATCCATTTCCTATCGTTACTCTACCGAAATTTCTACAGAATTTGGAAGTAATTTTGAAGACTTCTGGGCGTTATTTGTCACTGCATACTTGAAATTTTCAAACAATCTTAAGTCGAATTCTTTGTTGGAGTGACTTTGATCTTCAGTTAAATCATACGTTGGTTTAACTTCTCTACTCTTCTATTGATTGTTAATCTTCTATTTTGTGTAAATAGAAATGACTTCGATTTTCAATACCAATACTACTTCGAATGAAACTTCGAATATGGGAACTTCAGAAGAAATTGTTCCTAATGAGGTGATTCCTCTGGTTATGAATGCTCCTACCAATTCTGTTCCATATAGAGAGAAATTGGATAAATTCAATTGGGTTGATTTTAAGATATGGCAACAGAAAATATTGTTTTATCTCACGATCCTCAACTTGGCGAAATTCTTGAATGACCTGCTCTCACCGTATAAGAAGGGGAAAACAACAGGGCATCATTGATTGCTCTAGATGCGTGGAAATATTCAGATTTTCTATGCAAGAATTACATTCTGAATGGATTGGACAACTCGTTGTACAATGTTTATAGTTTCAAGAAATTTGCAAAGGAACTATGGGAGTTCTTGGAAAAGAAATACAAGACTGAAGACACCGGAACTAAAAAGTTCATTGTGGGAAATTTCTTGGACTATAAAATAGTATATTCTAAGAACGTCATCAATTAAGTACAAGAGTTTTAGGTTATCCTACATGATATTCATGAAGAGAATATGTCTCTAGGTGAATCATTTCAAATGGCTGCAATCATTGAGAAACTTCCGCTTATTTGGAGGGAGTTCAAGAACTATCTCAAACACAAGTGCAAAGAGATGAACATGGTCCGATTGAAAATTGAAGAAGACAATCATAGTTCAGAAAAGCGTGTTGAAAACAACATATCACAAGCAAAGGCCAATGTGGTGGAATCCAACAACAATAGCAAAAAGATGAAGCATTATATTGAGTCCTCAAGATAGAACACAAAGAAGTTCAAGGGCAATTGCTACAATTGTGAAAAGGCTAGACATTGTTATGTCATATTATCGCAAACAGAAAAAGCAAGCCCAAGCAAATATCACCGAATCTGATGCCATATCAAATGGTATATCAGATATGAATATGTCGACAGTTGTATCCGAATGCAACAACGTTGGAAATCCTATGAAATAGTAGGTTGATACGAGTGTTACTCGTCACATTTGTGCCAATAAAGAAATGTTCACTTCCCATACTCCAACTGAAGGAGAAAAGTTGTTCATGGGAAACTCTTCAACTTCAAAGGTTGAAGGACAAGGCACAATGATATTGAAGATGACATCGGGGAAGGAACTTAGCCTCAACAGTAGTCTTCATATGCCGGATATTCACAAAAACTTAG